>CAUYPK010023329.1:0-24234 GCA_963574355.1 Loris lydekkerianus
TTGACAAGCCAATTAAAAATATTCAGTGGGAAAAAGATTTAATAAATGGTGCTGGGTGAACTGCCTGGCAACCTCTAGAAAACTGAAACTGGACCCACACCTTTCAGCATTAACTAAGATAGACTCTCACTGGATTAAAGATTTGAACTTAAGACATCAAACTATAAAAATACTAGAAGAGAGTGCAGGGAAAACTCTTAAAGAAATCAGTCTGGGTGAGAATTTTATGAGGAGGAACCCCTGGGCAATTGAAGCAGCTTCAAAAATACACTACCGGAACCTGATCAAACTGAAAAGCTTCTGCACAGCTAAGAACACAGTAAGTAAAGCAAGCAGACAGCCCTCAGAATGGGAGAAGATATTTACAGGTTATGTGTCCAACAAAAGTTTAATAACCAGAATCCACATAAAACTCAAACGTATAACCAAGAAAAGAACAAGTGATGCCATCACAGGCTGTGCAAGGGACTTGAAAAGAAACTTCTCTGAAGAAGACAGGTGCATGGTCTACAGACATGAAAAAATGCTCATCATCCTTAATCATCAGAGAAATGCAAATCAAAACTACTTTGAGATATCATCTAACTTCAGTAAGATTAGCCCATATCACAAAATCCCAAGACCAGAGATGTTGACGCTGATGTGGAGAAAAGGGAACATTTCTACACTGCTCATGGGAATGCAAATTAATACATTCCTTTGGAAAGAGGTTTGGAGAACACTTAGGGACTTAAAAATATATCTGCCATTCAATCCTGTAATTTCTCTAGTAGGTATAAACCCAGAAGGCCAAAAATCACATTATAACAAAGATATTTGTACTAGAATGTTTATTGCAGCCCAATTCATAATTGCTAAGTCATGGGAAAAGCCCAAGTGCCCATCGATCCACAAATGGATTAATTAATTGTGTTATGTGTACACCATGGAATGTTATGCAGCCTTAAAGAAAGATGGAGACTTTACCTCTTTCATGTTTACATGGAACATATTCTTCTTAGTAAAGTATCTCAAGAATGTAAGAAAAAGTATCCAATGTACTCAGCCCTACTATGAAAATAATTTATGGCTTTCGTATGAAAGCTATAACCCAGTTGTAAACTAAGAATATGAGGAAGGAGGAGAGAGAGGGGAGGAAAGAGGGGAGGATGGCAGAGTGAGGGTGATTGGTGGGATTATACCTATGGTGCATCTTAAAAAGGTACATGTGAAACTTAGTAAATGTATAATATAAATGTCTTAACACAATAACTAAGAAAATGCCAGGAAGGCTATGTTAACCGATGTGATAAAAAAATGTCAAATGGTATATAAAACCAGTGTATGGTGCCCCATGATTGCATTAATGTAGACAGCTATGATGTAATAATAATAAAAAAAGGGTGGGGGGGAAAGGACACACACCAAAAAAAGAAAGAAATGAAGAATAGTGCACTGAGAGATATGAGGGGTAAAAATGTAACTATTAGGTACAGTGAACATTATTATGATGATGGTAACACTGCAAGCCCGAACTTAAGTATTATGCAAAGAATACATGTAACAAAACATGTGTACCTCCTTAATATTTTGAAATAAAATAATAGAAAATAGAAGAAATAAATGGGGGAGAAAAGCAAATCCTAGCTTTCTTCTCTCGAATGTGCCTTCATATTATACTTAAGACTGTGTCTCTCCATTCTGCAAAACTTTTCATTAGAGGATCTCTTTTTACCAAAACCCCCCAAACCCAATAAACAAAAACAGACACAAGGGTGGTGTTATAAATTATGAACATTGATGTAAATGTTTTTTAAAGACATGTTTTATGAAACATGAGAAATAACAGTAAGACAGTATCAAAAATCAAAATAGAAAATATGGATTTTTATCAGGCTGTAATAGCTTTATGACAGCATTTTCTGTACAATTAGGGGGATGTAATTGCTTGGGTTTTCATTCTGAAAATGTTTTTTAACCTGAGTTTGCCCAGAAATATGTATTACATTGAACCCTTCCATTCTTATAGACATTCGGCCTAAAGGGCATGCTTTCTAAATCTTCAATATAAAACACATATTTCATTCCAGAGTGTTGAAAGTTTTGTTCAATGCCTTCAGTATTTGTTCCTTGACTACATGTTTATAATGCAAAATCCATTCCTGCAAGGAGCACACGCTTTATTCCTCTCATATTATTGCAACAGATCAGTGACTAAATACTTCAACTGTGGAATTACTGAACATATGGCAGGATTATCCTCTCAGAGGATAAATCCAAACCTGGTGGTTTTGATAAAGGGAATGAAGTGTGCTTCCCGTGAATAGCTCCAATCAAATGTCAAAAAGGTAGTGGATAAATTGTGCTGCTATAGGATTAAGCATATTGTTGCTTGCTAGATTCTGTTCAGTGGATTTTTGTTTTCTTGTTAGGCATGTTCATCAATGTCAGATTTCATTATGCTGGTGACAGGTGAAGTAGGTTTAAACCATAGCACCTTATAATAAGGTTGTGTGTCTGCTAAACCTATTGTTTGTAAACGTGGTTCCATAATAGCATGAAAGAGAATACAAAAATAGCCCTGTGTGAAAAAACCTTCCCCCCCCGCGGTTGGAAATGATGTTTCTTAATAGTTATCCCCTTAAAAAAAAAAAAAAAAAGAATTGGACACTTCACAGCCAGGGTTGTGACCATCCTGTATGAAACATTGTTAGACTAAAAGAAAATCTCAAACTGCTTAAGAGACTATTACAAATAAATCAGAAAGAGTTGTCAAAATTATCTACTGGATGTCAGCAAGTGAAGAGTTACTCAAAATCAGTTTTATATCTCGTATTATTATCAGTTGAGAACAGTTACTTGAAGGACAGGGAAACCACGTTGGCAAAAAAATAATGTAACTCAGTGTTTGAAAAATCTTAAGAATTATCAAAGAGGCTTGAAATCACCCCGTGAAGACAGGAGTGACTATTCCTCTTTTATGCCACTCAGCTTTATATTACAGGGTAATACAGCTTTTCAGAAACCTAAGACTCTAAATATTAAAAAGATCGATTCTTCCCTAGCTCCATTGCTTAAAATGACATGAAAACAGTTAAATATGAAGCAAATAAAACTTAAAACTTAAACAGGCAGATTAGATAAGAAAATATGCTTTTTGTTAATGAATAGGATTGGAAGGAAAGAAAGGTTCAGCCTAATAAAAACAAATTAATGTATGTGTGTCTTCACCAATGATTAAAATAGAGACATATGGAAGTAGAGGACAGCAAGTATAAATCTGTATGGGGCATGATGGGGTCCATGCCTTGGGATGAACATTAAATGGAGAAATATGTTTTTGTTCTATCAATGGGACTTAGATATAGCCCCTTATTACAACTTTGATCCCATGGTTTTATTTCGGGAACACAATCTCTAACAGTCCTGCTATAGTCTGAATATCCCTTCCAAATCTCATGTTGGAAAGTCAATTGCCATTGTGACAGTATTAAGAACTGGAGCAATTAAGAAATGATTAAGCCATAATCACTTCACCCCTGTGAATAGGTTAATGTCATTATTTGAGGGAATAGATTGCCCTCTTTGTCTTTGCCCTGGTCTTTGCTTGCCCCTCAACCTTCCTTCTTCGGATGACATGGTAGGAAGGCCTCATGAGATGTGGCCACTGTTTTGCACTTCCCATTCTCTGAAACCACGAGCCAAATAAACTTCTTTCATTTATAAATTATCCAGTCTATGGTATTCTGTTATAGTAATACAAAATGAACTAATAAAAGTCCTATGACTGTGTGTTGGCACTGTAAAGGCCATTGTCCCTGGAAAATTCTCAAATTCCTCACACATACAAACACGACAGCACACATAAAATATATTGGTGCAGTTTAGTAGTATTTCTGTACTACAATGGACTGAAATCTTCTTTGGTACAAAATATCAGTCTTACTTTTCAAAATTCAGTGTTCAATTTAGTACTTAGTTGTTAAAAAAAAGCTTCTAATTTAATTTACTGAATTTCCTCTAATCCATCAAAATATGTTCAATAAATGCAATACTCTTATCTAAAGTGCTTTAAAAATTAAATTCAAGCTATAAATATAGATGTCACATTGAACTAGCAATAAATGCCTATTGCCCCATTCTACCACTTCTAGCATCAGGATCTTAAATGTTTAGGAGTGGGCTATTAGTTTGGGGTACCTTTAGCTAAAAATGGAGGCTACTATACTTCTGAAGTTTATGTTACTTATTTCCTTGTAAAAGTACTAGTGTAATAGGTGCAGTCAGTCAGAATGTTATTTTCATTCCTTTATATCAGTCTGATTATTAGGAATAATTTAAAAATAAGATGAATATTCAATCATTTTAGCATATGGTTCTCTTAATTATAGTAATGTAATCCCTACAACATTAGGTACAAAACAATTTCACTCCCCCTCATAAATTCTCTCACACTCCTTTATAGTCAAATCTTTTATCCTAGTCACTGACAATAATCAATATGATTTTAATCTCTGTAGTTGGCATTTTCAGGAATGTTACATTAATAGAATCGTGCAATAACCAAGGTGCTAGGCTTACTTTCCCTTATCACAATGCATTTTGATAGCTTCATGCTACTACATGTATCAGTAATTTGTTTCTTTTTTTTTGCTACATAATATTTCATTTGTATCATCTTATTATGGTTCATTGATTCATCACTGAAGAATACTTGGGTTGAGTCTTTGTTGATTATAGATAAAACCACAATAAACACTCAACTGTAAGTTTCCATGTAAACATTAAAGTTCATTTCTCTTGGGTAAACAAATATCCAGGGGTGAAATTATTGGTTCATATGGCATCTGTGTATTTTACTTAAGAACCAGACGCTTTTTAAAAGTAACAAGGTCAATTTGTATTATAAACAGTGCTGTACTTTTCATCCTCATCAACTCTAAATGTTTTAGTTTACTTTGGTTTTGTCTTGAGTGTGTGCACGTGCACTTATCTGTGCTAAGTCTTTCTAATATGAATGTAGTAATGTCTCATTATTGTTTTAATTTTAATTTCCCTAGTGAATAATATATTAAATATATTATCATGAGCTTTTTCATCCCCCTATATCTGTTCTTGTTGCAGTACCAGGTCAAATAGTACACCCATTTTTTCTTGGGTTGCCATTTTATTATTATAGAGTTTTGAGAGATTTTGTTTATTTTTTCTGAATAAAGGACATATCTTGAAAATATTTTTTCTACTTATCTATGTTACATCTTTTCTAAGTGCAAACATTTTTTTCATAATTTGATTTTAAATTTATAATTTTTGGTATAATATTCTAAATGGTACAAAATATGAAATAAATTTCTTTTAATAAGGATAACTATATTTTTTATAAGTGGTACACAATCATTTGCAGAAAAGTCTATACTTTTTTATATGTTAAATTAATATGTACCTTCATTAAAAATGAATAACTATGTAAACATATTATAAAATATTAGCAAAATAAATCAGGCAACATGTGAATCTGCCAAGTTTGAACTATGATGAATATGGTTCTGTTGGTTACTTTTCTTATAATGTCATTAATTAGTTTTAGTATGAGGATAAAACTGAACACATAAAATAAGAATACTTTTTTTCTATGTTTTGGAAAATTTATCGTAAAATTGGTATTATTTTTTAAATATTTGACAGAAAAAACCTGTTAATGCATTCTTTAATTTAAATAGAATTGTTCAGATAATCCATTTACTACACATTCTTAATTGAGCTTTGGAAATTAGTATATTTTTAGAAAATTATCCATTCCAGTATAAAGCTACTTGTAATGTCAACTATATTTTTAATATTTTTAATGTCAAATTCTTCTAGTTTTTCTTTGCACTGATAGTGGGAAGGACAGTAGTTTGCTAGAGGGCTTTCCCAGTCTTTCTTCTGTGCCCTCAGCTACATGCCTTCACTGCATCTGGACTCTTCATACTCTCACCTCTTCTTCCCCAACGTTGAACTACTTTTGGTTGTTACCTGAAGACTGTGTAATGGCTAGCTCTTTGTGTTATCTTGACTGGATATGAGGTGCTAAATATTGGTTAAACATTATTCTGTGTGTGTTGGGTGAGTGTGGTTCTGGGTGAGCTAAACATTTAAATCTGTACACTTCAAAAATCACTCTGCCCTCTCACATATTGACTGGTCTCCTCTGAATAGAACAAAAGACAGAGCAACAGAAGAATTCACTCTCTCTGCCTGTTGATCATGAGCTAGCACATCACATTGGCTTTCCATTTTCAGATGCAGCCTGGAACTTGCACATTCAAATTAAAGATCTTGGTACTTCTCAGCCATCATAATTGCATGAGCCAAAATCCACCCCACCCCACCCCCAATTTCTCTCTCTCTCTCTCTCTCACACACACAAGGTGTTTTTTTTTTTGTTTGTTTGTTTGTTTGTTTGTTTGTTTTATTCTGTTTTTCTGGAGAACTCTAATACAGCTAGCAAAACTGGTGATGGATGGCTTGTGTGTATTTGGTAATATTCTGGTTTCTTAATTTTAAACATGTCCTTGTTCTTTCATTCCAGTGCTGGAAGTTTCACAGGGATCCTTCCCCATGACCAGTGGTAAGAGATCTCAAATAATCTGGACCTAGAGTAGTTTCCTGCTCTTCCCTTATAAGGTTTTTGTTTTTATTTTATCAAAATAAAGGCCTAGCCACAGTGGATCTTTCTATCTTGGAGATGATATAATTTGTTGCACTTATCCACCAGTTTAAAACTTAGTTTCTGTAGGAAAGAATTACAGGAATATCTGCTGTACGCAGCCATAATACTCATCCCTCTGTATACCAAGAGGGAAGCCTCAACTGCATGCAGTTTTTCTTGTGAACTTCCATACAGAAGTAAATACAGAATGCATGTAGGTGCAAACTTCCCTTTTATCTGTGGTTTCTGTGGGTTTTATACTCTGATGCCAGCTTACATTTGGTCATTAGCCAATTGTTAAAAATTATTATTGAAACTCATAACACTCTTTTTCTTTTCATGTTCTTTTGCCAGTGAGTCAGTACTAAATTCTCTTACCTCCTGAGACCCTCTTATTTTTCCTTAGATTTCATCTTAGTTGTTGGCTCTGACCTCAGATCTCTAATGTGTTCAGAATATTCAAACTATATAGATGATTTGTTATTGTTGTTGTTAATATGTGAGTGCTCTTCTTTTTCTGCTTTGTACATTCTAATTGGAAGAATAAAGTTTATCAAATGATGTTTTGAATCTCAGACCATTTTCAATTAGATTAATATAACTACAGAATCGTCGATCTATACAACATTCAGACAATTTATAATACTCATGATGCCATTTATCTCAGAGGAGAACAAGATGTGTAGATGTCTGTCTCTCTCCTCTGAAGTTGTTAAGTAGAAATGGGGATTTTATCTCTGATTCTTCATAAGATCAATCAAAAAAGTAAGGTGGTAATTTTTACTGACACAGATTTTTATAAGAATATTTTTAAAAATATGATTTTTTTCCTAATGAGATCTTAATGATGAGATCTTAAAATTTTATCTTTAACACATCATATCACATATTATCATATGTGCCACATCCCTTGGAAGACATTTTTTTACCACAATATACTCTACACCAAACCAAGATAGGCAAAAAATTGGCTTACTTTATACTGAATTCTTTTATTCATAGAATTTTTCACAATCAATTTCATCACAATCAATTACTTGTGTGATGATATTTTTAATAACTTTTTATAAAACTTAAAACTTTATTTTCTCATTAAGTAACATTTTTAATTCAAAAAGAGGAAACAAAGTTCCTATGATAAAGTAAGCATAATTTTTGAGAAACAAATTGAAAATCTTCTAAATAAATAATGTTGCCATCACATTGGTTTTTTTTAAATAAAGAAACCTGTCAATGAGTGGTTTAGCTATTATTATTATTATTATTATGTCATTTGTAGATGGATCATGAATACATTTATGCCATTATGGTATTCAATATGTTGATTATTTGTACAAATTGGGGTGCTCATAGCCTACTAATCAACATAGCCTTCACCTCATCTTCTGAATTACAGCATTAAGACATTTGTGTTCTATACCTGATAGATCCAAATTGTATTTGCAATATGCTCCATACTGTGGTCCCAGTACTAATCCTCCCTCTATCAATTCACCCCACTCTCTTACTCTCTTCTTCCCCTTCCCTTCTTTATCCTCGGGTGTTGTGTGACCGGAGATGCGAATGAACAGCAGCTTTGCCGTGGGTGTAAACTTGCTCCTGTAATTATTAAGTCAAGAAACAGACTACATAAGATGGGATGGTGTGTAGCAAAAATCTTTATTCAGGTTTTTGATTTTATACTTTTCTAGTCATGTATACACTTAATCTATCATCTGTTAGTTTCATCATTATCTTATTTTACCTATCTGAAATTAACTTGAAAGGAAATATTTTGTTATCATATCAATACAATCACTTTTGTAGTAAACTTCTTCTTCTAAACACTGACTAATTTCTGAGCAGTTATCTAAAGAAAGATCACAAAGAAGAAAGTAGCCACAGGGGAACAGAGTTAATGGAAGAATATCTTCAAGCATTCACTCAGTTTACACAGTATGAAGTAATGACTGTGTCTTTCCCTCAGGGCAGAGCACCTATAGACCTCTGACAATATGTTGCTAACATACGTCAACCCTCTGGCCCGTATCTCTGAGGAAAGGCAGCATGCCCTTTGATCTCAGGCTTCACGGGGTGTACAACTTCAGAGAAATGGCTTATGGAATTTATAACTCCAGGGAAGCCAACTCTGTGTGTATCCCAGGGGGGCCCAGGTCCCTTAAGCCTCTGGAAGAAAAGCAAGTCATTTTAAACTCACACTGAATTCACTTTGTATGCTTGATGATGTAGGATATGTTTATTTCTAAATATTATCCTACATTAGCAAAGTATCTCAGGAATGGAAGAAAAAAGTATCCTAAGTACTCAGCCCTACTATGAGGCTAAATTATAGCTTTCACATGAAAGCTATAACCCAACTATAGCACAAGACTATGAGGAAAGGGGCAAGGGAGGGAAAGGGAGGGGGGTGGTTAGGGTGGAGGGAGGGTAATGGGTGGGGCCACACCTACGGTGCATCTTAGAATGGGTACAGGCAAAACTTACTAAAGGCAGAATACAAATGTCTACATACAATAACTAAGAAAATGCCATGAAGGCTACGGTGAACAGTTTGATGAGAATATTTCAGATTGTATATGAAACCAGCACATTGTACCCCTTGATTGCACTAATGTACACAGCTATGATTTAACAAAAAAAAAAGAAAAAAAATATTTCGATAAGAAAAATGTTTACTTAATAAAGAAATATGGGCGGCACCTGTGGCTCAATGGAGTAGGGCTCAGCCCCATATGCCAAAGGTCACAGGTTCAAACCCAACCCTGGCCAAAAACTGCAAAAAATAAATAATAAGTGCACATTAAAGAAACATCATCAGAGCTATAATAAAATATAACAAAAGCTAATAGTAGCTGCCAATTAACCTACTTTTCAATGATATCCTAAGAGAGTTTAAAGAAGTTATGGTGTTACATTCCTTATGAAAGTGTGTTTATGGAAAGACGGGCAGTTTGAACATTGCAAAAACTAGGATCCACTGAGTCAGGAAAACCACCACTTTATTTACACAGGCTATTTGGGGTGAACTTTTAAAATAACTTTACAACTACAGATGGCCTTCAATGCCAGCTGCCATGTGTTTTTGGAAGGAATTAAAATTCCAACACCACTAGTTGTTTGGATTTAACACGCGGGTGGTTCCTCTGCAGGAATGGTGTTATTACTATATTGATGCTCACATTTAGAGCCCCTGGAGAGCCTTTATGATAGCTCATGTAGAAACGTGACATTATTTTTGTAACTTCTGTTGATAAAACTACATTTTTCACTATGGTTGCTGTGTTAAGGAAGTCTAGCAGTTTTGTTCATTAAATCCAAGAAGCATTATTTTATGTAAAATATAAACTAGAGATTTTCTTTTTAGTTTCATAGTGGCCATCTGTATAGATACACTTTAAAATCAATGCACTGTAAGTTTTATTCCAAAAGACTTTTTTGCTTCATACCATCTTGCGTATCAAAAATTAACCTAATGGATGATCTATTATGAGTTAATGAGGCAATTTTGATGGGGTGTTTTTTAGAATCTCCATTAAAATGGAGGCTGTGGTGTTCCTTGTCCCACAGTGTCCGTGTGAGAACAAAATCAGTTAATTCGTGTGAAGCACTTAGCACAGCGGCCATCGGGACCAACTGGTAAATTTTCTGTCTCTGTGGGCTATTACTCCAGTTAGCATCTGAGCTCCTCTGTGCCCCACTCTGCCACCTCCCTCTCCAGGCGGTCACTGTCTTAACTCTCTCTGGTTTCCTGCCTCCACATTCATCCTCTGCCCTCAGTTCTCCCAGGGCAATCTGGGGATTCCTGAAGCCCTGGCTCGGGCCCTCTCCTACTCATGAAACCCTGCATTGCCCACCTCATCCGGAGAAGAAGCCCTTACCCTCCACGCCACCTGTTCCTTCTCTGTCCCCTTCATCCACTGCTCCCTCAGCTCCAGTGGGGGCTCCTCAGTGCCCCTGGAACTCGCGCCACAGGCTCTGTGTCTGGAATTCTGCACTTTCTGTTCCCACTGTCCAGAGTGCTTTTCCCCTAATGACTGAGGGCCCTCTCCCTACTTCCCCCAGGCCATCTGTCACCTTCTCCACGAGGCCTTCTCTGACCACTGACATCACATCACAACATTCCTCCCACCCCCAGCACCTCTTCTTCCTCTGCCCTGTTTCTATTTTGTTTTTTGAAACAGGGTCTCACTCTGTTGTCCAGGCTAGAGAGCCGTAACATTAGCTTCACTCACAGCAACCTCAAACTCCCAGGTTCAAGCAATCCTCTTGGCTCAGCCTCCCAAGTAGCTGGGACTGCAGGTGTGCACTACCACGCCCAGCTAATTTTTCTATTTCTAGTAAAGACAGCCTCTTGTTCTTGCTCCAGCTGGTCTTGAACTCCTGGTCTCTAGCCATCCTCCCTCCTCAGCCTGTCAAAGTGCTGTGATTATGGGCATGAGCCACCACACCCAGCCCCTTGACTTTTTTTTTCTCCACAGCTCTCATCACTTTCTTACTGTACTAACTTAGGGTTGTGTTAACTGTCTCCTTCCTCTGAAAGGTAACCTCCTCAAGGGCAGATATTCTTGTGTATATCCCAGTACAAAGAATAGTACCATGGTAGGCCCTTTCTGTTGGATAAATTAACACTGCATATGAATACACACTACTAATATTAAAATATTTTTAACATGTCATCTGTCTGAAATCAAAATAAATTAATGCTACATATGAATACACACTACTAATATTAAAATATTTTTAACATGTCAACTGTCTGAAATCAAAAAAAATCTTTCTTATTTACATTTTTCTGTTATCTATGCCTTCCATTGTTCTAAGGCATTATCCCATGTGCTTACTCATTCTTGTGTTTCCTCTAGTTTAATATTTATTTCTAAACTAATTTTGTTTTTGCTTTATGTCTAATTCTTTTCTGAATTCAGTCACCTCATTCTTCATTTTTTAAAACGAATTTTACATTCTTCATGATTTGTATTATTTTCAGCCCATTTTGAAACCACAGGCTGCAGTTTTTATCTGGGTTGCAGATAGTCTTTCTGGTTACCTTTCATTGTCTCTGTACGCGTTATTCCACTTTATTTTTTTCCTATAATAGCTTTACATGGGATCTTCCCTTGATACAATTAGGATGTTTGTGTTTATGTGAAATTAGTTTTCCTGAACTTTCAGGAAATTTCAGGAAGCTTTTTAACTGCACAGATATCCCTATCTGTGGTTTGTGGTAGGGTCCTGGTACTTCCCTCCTCTTGACCTTGATCTAGATTTTCTCTTTCCATTGCCTCTGCTGTCTGGCTCCACTTCCAGCAATTTCTTCTCAGTGTGGGGCCCAGGAGGCCAGTTGTGAGAGTGAGTGGGCTTCACAGCTGCAGCCCCTTTTTCACTTGCAAATGAGTAGGCCTAGCATTCTAGAGAAATCTTAAATCTTGTGAAAAGACATGGAGAACCGTCAATTTGGTATCTACAGGGATCAGCCACTTTGGGTGATAAAGCATCCATGCACTTTGGAGGGCACTCTCAACAAAGAACATTCCTGCATTTTTAAAATGGAAAGGGTCGGTCATCCTACACATCCAGGATCACACAGCACGGGAGAAACAGATGGATACAAGGTGACTTGAGTGTTCACTCTGCAGGTGATGAAGAAATAATGGATGATATTTTGACTGGTGGGAGCAAGTCAATGGCTGTGGGTAGCAGTGAAGAAAGTTATTTTTCAGAAAATAAAAAAGCTATGGGAGAGACTGAGAGCTGGAAGTTTCAACCTGGCACGGGTTCACCAGAGCTGTGAAGGAAACTGAGTCACCACTCGGGCAGGAGCTCCCCGTGAAAGATCCAAGGATCTGAAAACACATTGGTTATTGGGAGGAACAGGCACAGAAAAGAAACAACCATTTTTGTTAGATAGAACATAGCAGGTATAGCCACAGATGCTTCTTTTACATAAATCATCTCAGGTTCACCACCAGCCTAGTGAGATGTGCTATTGGCTGGGCTTTCGCAAAGAAGCTAAAGGGCAGACACAAATCCAAGCCACACAACTAGCAAGTGTCATAGTCATGATGGAGCCTAGGGCACCTGACTTCCAATCCAATTCTGTTTCCACTTCTCCAAAGCAGCTTTTCATCGACCCTACCCCCTAAACAAGAAAAGGTTAAGTTATATTCCCAATACTCTGTTTATGAGGGCAGAGAAATGTGATAGTGCCTATAAAAAAAGAATTTTATTAGATAAAATATCTAATCTTTCTAATATCCCCTACTTTCTGGTACTTACAGGGTTCAGCCTCAACTCTCAGAACACTCAACTGTTTAGAAGACTCACTTCCTACCTCTTCAGCCTTGGTTTTACTTCAACCGTTGTTGGCAAACAAATAGGAGGGAGGTTTTCTCGATCACTGATGGTAAAACATAAGCTTAGTTCAGCTTAGGTTGGTTGATCCCAGCTTCCTAGAGATAAGGGGGAAACTTGGGGATAAGGACAGAACCCCACACCAAGCAGACTAACGTGGACAGTATGGCGCCACACCCTGAGATTGAGTTTACCTGGGGTATTTGTAAGTCCTAAAAAATCCAGGTTTTATGAATGATTTTTTTTTTTAACAGTCAAGTTTTTATCTTTGATTTTTTTTTTTTTCTGAACAGGAAATAGAAAACAAACATCTGGCCTTAAGCACAGTTAACCTGCAAGAAATAAAATCTGAGAATCAAAATCTGGCAAGTAAATCGGGGTGTGTTCACACAAAGGAAATTGCAGACTAGCACACATGACATAATCTTACCTGAATACAGAAATTTCTTACAAATCACTTAAATAAGGAAATATTGATGACATCCATGGTTTTTGAACATATGGTGCAAACTCTAAAGGAAATGCTTGAAATAAAAAATAAATCTAACCTTCAGCTGTATAAACTTCATCGTTGCTAATCTCTGTATGTCCTGGTATATAATCCTTTTTTTTTTTTCTTTGAGACTCAAAGCTGTAGAAAGTTGGTCAAAGGTAGAGCTTAAAAATAGTAGAATCCAAAACTCTGCTACATAATTTTTTATACTACTTGGTGAGCCAAGTCTTATTCATTCACTGTTATTGATTCTAAATAGACTTTACATTATGCCATCGTTTTCAGAGATGTAATGTTCATTTGGGGCAATAGGAAGCAGATTCTTCCAGTTAAAGAAGAAATCTAATTTGTCCAATTTCTTTAGATGTAGTTTACTTCTCCTTGATTAATATTTGCCAAACTATTATAGTTGGATGGATTGGCCCAGGAAGAAAAGCAGCAGTTATCCCCCATTGGAGATCTGTCGGTAGCAGCACACTTACATATACCACATACCACAGGACCACTGAGCTGCACTGAATATAGCTCAGAGGGCCGTCATCACTGTCAAATTGAAGGCTAAGTTATTGCTCGTGATGTTTGGGAAAGCAAATAGACTTTCCAGAATCACCTGCCTCTTAACACTGTAGAATCACCGATGCTTCTGAGATACTAGTTATTTTATTTGTTTATTATGATTCATAATTTACTTTAAAAATTGAAAAATAATACATAATATCTGGAGAAGTATTCTATAAGCTGCAAAGTACAAGGCAAATGTAAAATGTCATTACCATGATAGTAGATTATTTGGCCTTATTTTCTTTTATTCCCATATTCCGTTTTTCTCTTAAATAAATGTAATGCCTAGGAGGGAAGGAAAAATTTTTCTTGCCTATTTCCTTCTGCTTAACAAAACGCTGTTAGATGCGAAGTAAGCGCTGCTTGAATCCTTCTTAAATACGGGTTGTGTTAATCTTTCCAATATCTGAATAAAATTCTCAAAAGATTAGAGATTTCTTCCTGAAAACCATCACTTCCTTTTCCACACAGCTTATTGAATCATTTACTTCTATACTTGTACTTACCTTTCAAAGTAAAAAATTATCACTTGTATGCTACACATGCTTTTAAAGTAAAAATCCTTTAATTCATCCTATAGATAAAAATGATTTTTAAAAAATTTGAGAGCAACCAAATGGTGTTGCTGAATTGGGTCTTCAAAAGTCCCCATTAGATCTTCAAAAGGCTTTTCCAGTTTAGTAAAATATTTGTTTTTTGTATCAATGGGACTCTGAACTTCTTTATATGGGATCCAAACAAACACAAACAGAACTTTTATATAACATACCAGCAGATGTCAGATTCAGGATATGCTTAAATCTGTTCTGACAACTGACATGGAAACATAGACATCCCTTAAATTATTCACCTTTCCCATAGAAATAATTTCCTCTTGGCTTTTTTAAAAACCTTGAGCTCCAATATACTATATATATATATTTGAAAGCTGAAAATATTCATAGGAGGGATCAGCAGAAGAACTCTGGCAATATGAAAAATCAGATCAGATAAACTCCCCCATGAGATTACAAACTCCTTTACAACAGAAAAATATCATCTATAGAGAATTGCTGAAATGTCAGAAATAGAATTCAGAATATGGATGGCAAATAACACGATTGGGATGGAGGAAAAGAAGGAAACAGAAGTCCAAACACCTATTTAATTAAAGGCAAAAAATACAAAGCAAGTTTCATCCTTACATGGGTCTATAGTAAATAAGAGAAAAGTGTATGTTTTATTAAAGTACCACTTTAAAAAAATTTGAAAGTGGTGTCTTCTGCTGGTTGTTGAAGAATATTTTGAATAAAATTCAGCTCTGTTTCATAAATAATGTAGCGCTTGCCTTTGGTTGGGTGAAGCCTGCAGAAATTTTTACCCAGAGAAAGAGAGGATATTTCTTGCAGACCTTTGCTATTACCAGGAATAACAACAACAAAAAAATCTACACATTATCCAAATGGAGGGCTGCACTTGGTAAGAGAAAAAGTAAATTACAATAAATGCCAACAAGCCAATTCTAGTTCACAGCTATTTGCTAAGCAAAGTCTGTACTCTGACTACGAATGCGATGTATGTTAAAGGTCTTCTGGGTTCCTAGAGCTTTTTTTTTTTTTTTTCCTCTCATCCTTCATGTTTGTTTCTGGTTTTGAGAGATCACAGTGGACTTATTTCATGTTTCTGATCAAAAAGAAAAAGAAGAGCATAGTTGGTGAACATGACTATCTAAATGGCAGTAGAATCACAAGTGAATATAAAATCCAAGAAGATGGGCTGAGAACCAGCAGAGAGGACCGGCTGCCTGCAGAGCAGAGACACACCTACCATACAGGTGACCCACGGTGGAAGGTCTGACAGAGTTGATCTGACCCTTCTCCTAGCTACTGCTTCCACCTCAAATGTTTATTTCAAGGGCCCACAGCCCAGAAAAATAAGGAGGGAAAAATTAAGTTTTAATACATTACCTCTTCTGTGATAAAGAAAAGAAAATATCAGGGGAGGGGAAGGAGGAGGATGGGCAGAGGGAGGGTAATAGGTGGGACCACACCTATGGTGCATCTTACAAGGGTACATGTGAAACTTACTAAATGTAGAATATAAATGTTTTAACACAATAACTAAGAAAAATCCAGAAAGGCTATATTAAAATATTTCCAATTGTATATAAAACCAACTAATGGTACCCCATGATTGCATTAATGTACATAGCTATGATTTAATTTAAAAAAAAAAAAAAAAGAAAATATCCCAGGAATGCTTTCCATTTCTGCTTGTGCTTGAGAAAACAATGAACATTTTTGCCCACACCTTGGTCATTGGAGATCCCTTAAATCTATTAGATGTCAGAGTGTTATACTCACATCAGTAAGTTTTGGTTGAGATATGCTCTCCATAATCACTTCCAGGAATTAACAGTATAGTTCCCAAGTCTGCATTACCCAGAATCTTTTATGGGCATGAAGGGAACTCAAGAGTATTTTTTCTGGCACATGAGTTTTTTTGTTTGTTTGTTTGTTTTGCCTCGTATCATGTTATGATATCCTTGGCTTCTCTCAAAGACAGCACTTGGGATTTGCTGTCCCTTAGCGCTGACAGGGTGCTTAGGGATATAGAATATTCTAGAACTGTCTTTTCCAACTAAGAGTGCCCACAAAGAAGTGGCAAGCCATGTTCCAGCTGACTCTAATAATATGCCTCTCAAAACAGCTTCCTAAACTGTGGTGTGGGTCCACACAACTTGTCTTCCTTAATCTTTCAGTAGCAACCACTTAGGCTTCAAAATTAAATTCATCTTAAATAGGGCAGAACAGAGGGCAAGCATGCCCGTGTTTCCTACTTATTATTATTATTCAGCTTTTCTACATTATAAGTCAGCTCCACAGTTTTGCTCCTTGGATAAAAGAGATGGCAAGAACCTATTAGATTGTAAAATATGTCCACTCAAAATGTAGCAGGAGCATCTAAATTAAGTAGCTTTCCTAATTTGGCTTTTTGATAGTTTAGGAAGTAAGAAAATGTGCTACCTATGTCATTGCTGAATATCACTGTGGTCACCAGACGGCCAAGGGGGGAGGACTTCAAAGATGACCATGGTGATATTCAGCAACAAGGTAGGTAGCACTTTTTCTAGGATGAGTTCACAAACATAATGGTCAGACCTTGTACAATGACAGTTCTGATGTCTTTCCAGAAAAAGAGTTCCAAGACAGAAAAAGCCCAAGTGCCCATCGATCCACGAATGGATTAATAAATTGTGGTATATGTACACCATAGAATATTATGCAGCCTTAAAGAAAGATGGAGACTTTACCTCTTTCATGTTTACATGGATGGAGTTGGAACATATTCTTCTTAGCAAAGTATCTCAAGAATGGAAGAAAAAGTATCCAATGTACTCAGCCCTACTATGAAACTAATTTAGGGCTTTCCCATGAAAGCTATAACCCAGTTACAACCTAAGAATAGGGGAAAGGGGGAAAGGAAGAAGAGGGAGGGGGGGAGGGGTATTGGTGGAATCACACCTACGGGGCATCTTACAAAGGCAAGGGTGAAACTCAGCAAATGTGAAATGTAAATGTCATGCTACGGTAACTAGGAAAATGCCAGGAAGGATATGTTGACTAGTGGGATGAAAATGTGTCAAATGGTCTATGAAGCTAGTGTATGATACCCCATGATCATATTAATGTATGCAGCTATGATTTAATAATAATAAGAAAAAAAAAAGGAAACATGCGCTGGCACTAGAGAAACAGTATATGTGACCCCCCAGTGAGGAGGAGGGCCAAGTTTCAGGTCAGCAAACGCGTTTCTGTGTGGACAAGAGAAACTGAACACCTGCCAAGCTCAGGAAGCCTGAAAACAGACCCAGCAATGCCAATCAAATAAGAATTTCCCAGCATTTTCTTCCTTTCCTTATCATCCCCCCATCAGAACCACTGCACATGCCAACATTTAGAACAAACTCATGATTTCTATTACTATATCCGAATGCACTGTTTGTATTATCTGAAAGTGAGCAGAAAAGTAATTCCGTAAATTCTGCCATAAATTTTAATCATAAAATGTCTTTTAGAGTGGGAACATTGTGTTTCTTTGCTATGGTCACTGTACAATAAATTATTAAACTATACATTTTTTATTCCCCTACTTTTGTGTATGGGCTCTATATTTTGCCATAAGAAGGATTTTCATTCTCAAATTTATTGCAATTATTGACAAAAAATTCCTGTGTGTATATATTTCCCTTTGCATTTACTAATGAATTAATGTCTCTTTAACAAAATAGTAATATAGCAATAATATTTATCACTTGCCCTGTGACATGCCAGGTACTTTAATGAATTATCTCAGTGAGTCATTACAAAAATCTTATATGTATGTATTATTCTTTCTGTTAATTCTGCCATTTTGCAATGACAATTTTACAAAGATAAGCAGACAACCGGATGGGTCTGATATTACAGCTTGTGTGTTAAGTCAATGCACTAATGTGCCTTCCGGATTGGGAGGGGACTACCAAAGGATATGAATAATCACATCTATATGTATGATATATAGAGATGCTATGTAGATAAAATTACATATAATTTTAGAAAGGTAATTAGAGCTGTATAACCCACAATTATGCAATTTCTGAAAGTATTCTATTTTAAGTGAGTACCAACATATCTACAAACTTGAACAGTTAAAAACAAAACATTCTTTTACTTTTCATTGACCACAGCCCAATATACATAAATACATCATTAGTGACCATGCAGATTATTTTATCCTGCCTACGAACTAATCAGACCGCTTTTCCTTGAATCTTTTCATGAAACGCCGACCACTGTTTCGGGAAATCACTGGCTGATGTTTTCAGGCTGCTGTGATATTTAAAGTTCGGTTTACGAACACTGTTGTGGTGACAACATCACAAAAGGCTCTAGCACCAAACCACTCGATTAAAATTATAGCGCTTCTGCTTATAGTTGGGTCCTTGAGCAAGCTATTATTATCTGTGTGCCTCAGTTTCTCAAATGGAAAATGGGGACAATGGCATTATTTCCCTGTTAGAGTTGATACAAAAAATTAAGTAGGATAATAAAAGAATGTAGAACTATACTTAACACACACACACACACACACACACACACACATATATATATATATATATATATATATGAAGTCTGTAGTCCCCAGGTCCATGGCTTGTTAGCAACCAGGCTGCACACCAAAAGGTGATTAGTGCTCTAGTGAGCAAAGTTTTATCTGTATTTACAGCCACTCTCTATTGCTTATATCACCACCTGAGCTCCACCTCAATTCACATCAGCAGCGGCATTACCTTCATACAGGAGCATGACCCCTAGTGTAAACTGTGCATAAGAGGGTTGTAGTTTGCAAACTTCTTACCAGAATTTAATGCCTGATGATCTGAGGTGGAGCTGAAGGGCTGATGCTAATGCTAGAGAGTGCTTCAAATACAGATTATCATTACCAGGGAAGTTTGACCACACAGAGATCACAATGAATGCATTGTTTGCAGACTCATACAAAAACCATCACCTTCCCACCCCTTCTGTAGAAAAATTTTCTTCTGTGGAACTGGTCCATGGTGCCAAAAACATTGGGGACCCTACTGTAGGGGTTAATACACTTGCTTTTATTACTATTAAGAGAAAGCATGTATTAAGCATTGTCTATGTGACAAATACTGTTTTATATTCTTAACAAATTTTGTTTCACTCAATTGTCACTTCACTGAAAATGATGTTGTTATTATCTCCTTTTCAGATAAAGAAACCAAGACACAGGAAATCTAAAAAAATAATTCAAGTTTGCAATCAATAAAGATGGGAATTCACTTTCAGGCAGTTTGAGGCCATACTTACAGCCCATACAATATGTTAGCTCACTATTAACATATAACTGATTTTCTTTGTGCTCTATGGGCCTAAATAATCAATAAATTCTCAGTGAAGGCAACAGGCAACAGTTATCAAATCACCTTCACAATTTGTGGTTTAAAATGATTTGATTTAGGAAATCTGGACAACAAGTTTATCAGAATTGGGACTAACAAGGAATCAATAACTTCTGAATCAGAGGCCCCATTTATATATTAAATTTATGTGGGCTTTCAGATTACAATTTTCTTATTTCTGAATTCACACTTTAGTTATAGAAGTTTCAGATTCTCCAAATCACATTTTCAATAGCTGGTGCCTATATTATACAAAAACTCACATTATGATTCATCTCCAGAGAGTCAATGCTATCTTATGGAAAGAACACTGAAATTTTACTAGCTTAAGATAAGATAAACAGAGAAAAACACATAAAAACCCTAATATTTGTATTTGCTATCAATATAATATATATGCATAAACATCTGTAAACGCAGAGGGTATGTATAATAATAATCATTTTTGTAGCAAGAAAATAAGCAAATTTTTTCTTACTGTTGTTTTATCTCCTATTAATACAATTAATTCAATATTGCAACAGTTTTGAAAATGGAAGTCTACACTGGGTATCAAAAGACCATGTTACAATAACAAGCATTGTCAAGCCCTAATGTCTCTGAGTTCTGTTGCTAAATAAAAAATAGAAAATTATAAAGCTTATAAAGAGGTATGATTTTACACAGGGCTATTATAAATTAACAATTGAGATAATTTAAATGAAAATACTGAAATTGATAAATAATTCAACAAATTATAAACTTCTATTTTGCCCAATCCCAATAAATGCGATTAGATTATAATCATTACACATAGGAATTTTACCTATAGCAGTCATACATGAAAGCTGTATTTTCCTTACAACAGAATATTGGTGTTCTATATATGGTTGATAGAAAATGTGAGGAAGTGTGACGTGCAGCTAGCTGACTCATGCATAATAAAGCAGTGCTATGCACTTTTTTCAAGTAGAGTTTTAAAAGCCACATTTGAAAACTAAATGATACATAATTATGAATACATATAATCCATCAATAAGCCTGATAACTTGAATCTAACAACCCTCTAAAGAAAAGCACAAATATAAGAAAAAATACAATAAATAACTGATGAAGCTTTAAGAAATAAAAATAGTGTCTGAAATTTTAAAAACTTAACAAAATAAGATTAACATTGGACTGAATATTTCAAAAGAAAAAAATACTGATCTTGAAGATACAGCAAGAATGTTTATTGAAAAGGCAGTGCTAAACAAAATACTCACATACAAAAAAATAAACATAGCTTTGGGGAATAAAATATGGATAAATATCAAGTTGTGTGAAATGTGTAACTGAGTTCCAGAAAGGTAACAGGGCAGAGAAATATTTTTTAAAAACAATGGCTGAAACATTTGATGAAAACTACAAAATTATAGTTCCAAAAAAATTGATGAACTTTGAGAAGAAACATACAGAAAACCACAGCAAAGTACACAATCATCAAATGTTGAAAACCAAAAAGAAGGACAAAAATCTTAAAAATTTCTTTCTCTCTATAGAGAGAAACAAAAATAGCATCCCTCGAATTGGGGAAGATATTTGCAGGTTATGTTTCTGACAAAGCTTTGATATCTAGACTCCACAGAGAACTCAAACTAATTAACAAGAAAAGAAAAAGTGATCCCATTTTATTGTGGGCAAGAGACTTGAATAGGTGCATGGCCTAAAGACACATGAAAAAATGCTCATCATCTTTAATCATCAGAAAAATGCAAATCAAAACTACTTTGAAATATCATCTAACTCCAGTAAGAGTAGCCCACACAGCAAAATCCCAAAACTACAAAAGTTGGCATGGATGTGGAGAAAAGGAAACATTCTTTTAGCACTGCTAGTGTAAATGCAAGCTAATACGTTCCTTTTGGAAAGAAGTTTAGAAAAGCTTAGGGAACTAAAATAGACCTGACATTTGACCCTGCAATTCCTCTACCAAGCATATATCCAGAAGCTCAGAAATCATTTTACAACAAAGAAATTTGCGCCTGAATGTTCATTGCAGCCCAATTTATAATTGCCAAATCATGGAAGAAGCCCAAGTGCCTATCGACCCATGAATGGATTAATAAACTGTGGTATATGTACATCATGGAATATTATGAAGCCATAAAAAGATGGAGACTTTATCTCTTGTATTTACCTGGATGAAGCTGGAACATATTCTTCTTAGTAAAGTATCTCAAGAATGGAAGAAAAGTATCCAATGTACTCAGTACTGTTATGAAACCAATAATCCCCCACATTTTCATGCAAAAGATAAAACACAACTATAGCCCAGGATAAAGGAAAGAAGAAGGGGAAGGCAGGGGAGAGGGAAGGCCGGGTGGAGGGAAAGTGGGACCTCACCTATGGTGGGACCTCACCTATGGTGCATAGTGCAAGGGTACATGTCAAATCTATTAAGAGTAGGATATAAATGTGTTAACACAATAATTAAGTAAATGAGGTGAAGGCTATGTTCACCAGTTTGATGTAAACATTCCAAATAGTATATAATATCAGCACATTGTACCTCATAAATGCATTCATATACAGAGTTATGCTTTAATAAAAAAAATGTTAAGAGAAAAAAAGAATGACTTAAAACTATTAAACAAGAGGACAGTGGAATAACAAACTCTTTGAAGTGCTGAAATTTAAAAAATGATCAAATAACAATTACATACCTAGTCAACACACCATTCAAAAATGAAGGTGAATCAAAGCCTTTGTCAAACAAAAATTGAAAACTTCATTATCAATAAATATAAACTAAAAAATTAAATTAAGTTTTTCAAATCAAATAAAACTATTATTGGAAATCTGGATCTATGCATGGACATGTAGAGTGTAGGATCCAAAAATTGTGTATAAATTATTTTTCTCATTTTTAAATATATTTTAAAAGATCATTGACTTTTCATAACAAGGATAATGACAGTACATTATGGAGTTTGCAACACATGGAGAACTTAAAATATATGAGAATAATATCCCCCAAATCAGAATTTAAAGTCCATTATAGGCAAAGTGGTATAGTGTCATTTGAAGGCAAATGTTATAAGTTAAAGGTGGATTTTGAAAACTCACAACAGAAAAGATAAAATAAAAATGCAAAGTTATAAGAAATAATACAATGATAGAAATGAAATATAATCTTAAAAATACTAAAGTAATCTTTCTGGCAGAAAAATAAAAGGAACAAAGAATAGATGACATAAATAAAAAGCTAATATTATGATGGTAGTTCTTAATCAAATCATAATAATTGTACTCAATAAAATAGTCTAAGTACAATACTTCCATATATTACCTCACTAAATGAAAAGCAAGACCCAAACTAGTGACTGCATAAAAGTCAATTTGAATTTAAAATTAGATATAGTCTAATTTTATAAAAAGATAACTAACATAAACACTAACAAATAAGATAACTGAAATTTCTATATTAATATAATACAGAGTATGTTGTAGGAAAATAAATAATGCCAGGTATACAGTGAGAAATTTCTCAATGACAAAGGAGACCATACACTTCAAGGATATATAATTCTAGGTATTAGATTTTAAATATGCTAGAACAGGGTTTTTAAATACCTGTAGCTAAAGCTGACATACAGGAGAAATAGACAAATACTATTCTTCACAATATTTTTAAAGACTAAAACAAGATTGAATATGTTCTTTACCTATGAAATAATTAAATCTGAAAACAACAATAATTAAGCATAGGGAAAAGCCAAAAAATTTTGGAAATTATACAACTTACTGCTAAACAAATCCTGGACCAAAGAAAAAGTTATGAGAGAAAATATAAAATATTATGACTGAATGATAATGAAAACATAAATAACCAAATGAGTAGGATGTCGCTCAAATAGTACTTAGTGGGAAATTGGAGCTTTGCGTACTTGTAAGAAACAAGACAATTCCACAGTAAACGATGTTAGCTTCAGAAATGAGAAGCAGAAAAGCAAACAAGCAAAATGAGTAAAATACACTTGTGGTGCATCTTACAAGGGTATATGTGAAACTTAGTAAATGTGGAATGTTGAGACATTTGTCTCAACACAATAACTGTGAAATTGCCAGGAAGGCTATGTTAACCAGTGTGATATAAACGTGTCAACTGGTCTGTGAAACTAGTGTATGATGCCCCATGATCATACCAATGTACATAGCTATGATTTGATAAAAATAAATAAATAAATA
>CAUYPK010023330.1:0-12468 GCA_963574355.1 Loris lydekkerianus
GTCATGCCACGGTGACTGGGAAAATGCCAGGAAGGGTATGTTGAATATTGGGATGAAAATGTGTCAAATGGTTTATGAAGCTAGTATATGATGCCCCATGATCATATCAATGTACACAGCTATGATTTAATAAAAAAAAAAAAAGAAAGAAAGAGAAAGAAAGTAAAAAGAAAGAAAGAAAGAAAGAAAGAAAGAAAGAAAGAAAGAAAGAAAGAAAGAAAGAAAGAAAGAAAAAAGACAAACAAAAAAGAAGCAAAAGCTAATTACAATTTTCTTGCTGCTTCAATTTGTTTGGCAGAAGACTTCTCAATAGAAACCCTACAGGCCTGGAGAGAGTAAAACAATGTAATACAAGCATTGAAAGAAAACACACACAAAAAAAACCCTGTCATCCAAAAATACTGTGTCCAGTAAAGCTATCCTTCAAATATGATGGAAAAGTAAAGTCTTTCTCAGTCAAAAGATGAAAGAATTCACCACCATCACACCTATCTTTCAAGAAATGCTAAAGGGAGTTCTTCAATCTAAAGAATAAAATATATAAATGTGCAAACAGAAAACATTAACAGCATAAAAGCCACTGGTAAACTTAAGTACATGTGGAGGACCCCTCTGTCAATGCACTCCCTGGGTCATCTCTGCCCATGTTCTGTACCAATGCCTAAACCTCGCCCATCCAGGGCCAATTGCCCTGCCAAATGTGAGCCTCAAAAACAAGGTTGCTACACACAAGCACATTTTTGGTTTGTGGAAGGGGAGCCAAATTCCTGAAAACAATTTATTCTTCAAAATTCTTCAGCTTCTCTACTTCAGCTATTTGTGTTGAAAAAGTGCCCTGTGAACACTTTAGGAGGAACACCTTACCAAATACATACTGTGAGACTGAAAAGAGAGGACTCTAGCCACCTTTGGCTGGAGGATTCTTCCCAGAAACACCGGGATAGAGTGAAGCAGTAGGGTCACCAGTAGCCAATGAGAAGGTCAAGAGTTGAGGACAGTGCCTGGGTATGGGCAGAGGCCAATCAGCACTCCAGTGGAGGACTAGAGACAGGAAAGAGCTGTCCTATAGTTTTTTGTTGTTGTTGTTGTTGTTGTTGTTGTTGTTGTTGTTGTTGTTGTTGTTGTTCTTGGACTTGACTGGTCACTGGAGCTACCTTCGAGGGGCTTGAGTGAGAAAGTAAATTCCAACAGTACCTGGCAGCCAGGATTGAAGCATTAGATGGCTTGGCTATTAGCGGTGTGCCATCATTGTAGGGGGGCTGTCTAGGAGGAATAGTCTGCAGGGTCCTAGTGGATGGCTGGCTTTGGTCTAATTGCAGAGCTTGAGCAGCCATACTTGGGGTTAATTAAATGGCTCTCAAATCCCTGGGAAAGCCATATTACAACCAGTAGGCACTGTTTGGAATGTGAAGGTGAGCCTCCTAAGAAATCTGGCAAGAGCCTCAAGATCCCAATTCTGCAGGGACTAAATGCTTACAAAATGATCAAGCCCTGACTGAGGGGAAATAAATCAAGAAGACAGCATGACATTTCCTTGGCAATTAGATAGTGGCTTTCGGCCCCCATCTTATACAACAAAATCAGCCTGTGTGTTCTCTGTCTGTCTGTTAACATCACACACAGCAGCACCTGGTATTCAGTATATATATATGAATTTCAAACATACAAATTATAGGTATTCCAAAAGGAGAAGAATATCCCAAAGGAAAGAAAGCCCTACTGTTGCATGTCATAAATGAAAAATTCCCAAGTATCACCAAATATTCTGACACCCTCATTTTAGAGAGCTATCAAAACCTGGGATGTTGCAACAAAAATAAAGCATCTCCAAGACACATTTTAATGAACCTGTGCAAAGTCCAAATGAAAGAGTAAATTCTGCAAGCAGCCAGGAGTAAGTGCCAATAGACCTACAGGGGCAGATCCATCAGTGAACTTTTCAGCTGAAACATTCCAAGGCAGAAAAGAATGCTCATCTACCTATAACCTTCTTAAACAAAACAATTTTCAGCCAATAATTCTGTATCCCACTAAAGTAAGCTTCTAAACCGATGGAGAAACCAAATCTTTCACTGATATGAAAACACTAATAAAAATGTGTCAAATGGTCTATGAAACTAGTGTATGATACCCCATGATCATATCAATGTACACAGCTATGATTTAATAAAAAAAAAAAGAAATGTAAAAAGAAAATTTGCTATAAGAAGCACCTAGATTAATTTAATCTAGTGTTAATTTTACACACTGACCATCACAACACACCAACAGCAAAGTAAACACCCAGAAAATAAAGGTCAAACGCTAGCTTCCACATTGGCACAAGGTATAAAACTAAGCAATGGACTTTCACAAAATAAGAGGAATGGAACTTCACAACACATATCAACTCTCTTAATATATGTAAAAGCTATCCAATCAGGATAGCTGACTGGATTGGATTAAAAAAAGCAAATGCCATCTGTATGCTATATCCAGGAAACAAATCTAACCTTGAAGGACAAAACAAGACTCAATGTGAAGTGTTGATTGGAAAACAGTATTTCAGGCAAATAGAAATCACAAGAAAGGAGGGGTCACAATCTTATTTTCAGATACAAGTGAATTTCAAGAAACTGAAGTTAAGAAAGGCAAAGACACACTTCATACTGATCAAAGGAACAATACAATAAGAAGACATTTTATTCAATCAGAAGACAAAGTAGAGTATAAGAGGATATTTTAATTCTAAATATTTATGCACCCAAATAAAATACTTCTAGATTTATAAACAGAACTTAATTGGTCTGCACAGTATGATATTCTATAACTTCATAATAGCTAAAGACTTTAACACCTCTCTGAAATAACTGGACAAATCCTCTAAACAAAACTAAATAACGATGAAAGAGACTTAAAGATGACCTTAGAACATTTGGGCCTAATACATATGTATATACATATACAGAATACACCATCCCAAACCTAAAGAATATATATTCTTCTCATCAGCCTATAGAACATCCTTCAAAATCATATCTTAGGACACAAATCAAACCTGAAAAAAATCAAAAGAATTGAAATTATACCTTATATCTTATCAGACCATGAGACAATAAAGGTGGAACTCAATTCCAACAATAATTTTCATCCCCACACAAAGGAATGGAGAGTAAACTGCCTTACAATGAATGACAGGTGAGTCAAAGAAGAAATAAAGGAATAAATTGTCAAATTACTCAAACATAACAACTATGAAGCTACAAGGTACCAAAACCTTTGGGATATGGCAGAAACAGTTCTAAGTGGGAACTGTTATCACATTAGATGCCCACATTTGAAAAACAGAAGGACAGCATTAAACATCAACAACCTAATGAATCATTTTAAGAAAATAGAAATGAAAGATCAATCCAATATCAAATCCAGCAGAAGAAAGTAAAAAACCAAAATTAAATCACAAATAAATGAAATTGAAAATAAAAGAATCATTCAGAAAACTACAATAACAAAAAGTTGGTTCTTCAAAAAGGTAAATAAAATTGATAAACCATTAGCTAGTTTAAATAGAAAAAGAAAAGTAAAATCTCTGATAACTTCACAGAAAAAAGGAAATAGAGAAATAACAGATACCACAGAGATAACAATAGATGATTTCTGACTACTAAAAGAAACACTGTGTCTATAAGATTAACAATGTAAAGGAAACAAAACAATATCTGGAATTATACCATCTCCCCAGACTTGACCAGGAAGAAATGGACCTCTTGAACACCCCAGTATAAAGCACTAAAATTGAAGAAATAATAAAAAAAAAAAAATTCCAACTAAAAAGAGCCCTAGACCAGATGGGTTTATACCATAATTATGTTAAACCTTCCAAGAAGAGCTGATACCTATACTGCAGGCACTATTCCAAAACATCGAGGATAAAGGAACCTTCCCCAACATTTGTATGAAGCAAACATCACCCTGACACCAAACCAGAAATAGACCCAACTAAAAAGGTTAACTACAGACCAATGAATATAGGTTCAGAAACTCTGAAAAAAAAATTAGCTAATAGGCTACAGCTACATATTAAGAAAATTATGCATCACAATCAAGTAGGCTTCATCCCAGGGCTGCAAGGCTGATTTAACATATGGAAATCCATAAATATAATTAACCATATCAATAGAAGCAAAATCAAAGAACGTATAATATTCTCAATAGATGCAAAAAAAGGACTGGATAAAATTTAGCATTTTTTTTACAACAACAGGAATATAGGCAGATTATGCATTTTCTTAAACTGATTAAAGCCGTCTCTAACAAACCAACAGCTAATATCATACTGAAATGAATAAAACTGAAAGCATTTCCACTTAGAACTGGAACGAGATAAGAATGTTCTCTATCACACCTACTATTTAGCACAGTTCTGGAAGTTGTAGCCAATGCAATGAGGCAAAAGAAGGATCCAAATAAAGGGTATCAAATGGGGGCAGAGGAGGTCAAACTCTCACTCTTTGTTGATGATATTATCTTATCCTTAGAAAAACCCAGCAACTCAATCACCAGACTCTTGGAAGATATAAAGAAATACAGTAATATCTCAGGGTATAAAATAAATGTCCACAAATCCCTGTAGCCTTTGTATAACCTAATACCATCCAAGTTGTGAAGCAAATCATGAACACAATTCCCTTGAAAGTAGCTTCAACAAAAATGAAATCCTTAGGAATATACAAACCAAGAGAAGTGAAGAATCTTTACAAAGAGAATTATGAAACCCTAAGGAAAGAAATAGCAGAAGAAATTAACAAGTGGAATGACATACCATGCTCTTGGCTGGGAAGAATCAACATTGTTAAAATATCTATGTTAACCAGTGTGATGAAAATGTGTCAAATGGTCTATGAAACCAGTGTATGGTGCCACATGTTCACATTAATGTACACAGCTATGATTTAATTAAAAACAAAAAAAATAGAAACTCCAAAATGGCGATTGCCCAGGTAGGGTGGTTACCATGGTAACAGTATAAACTGTGTATGTAGAGAAAAGGGAACACTTTTACACTGCTGGTGGGAATGTAAATTAATATATTCCTTTTGGAAAGATATATGGAGAACACTTAAAGATCTAAAAATAGACCTACCATTCAATCCTGCAATTCCTCTACTGGGCATATACCCAGAAGGCCAAAAATCATATCACAATAAAGATATTTGTACCAGAATATTTATTGCAGCCCTATTCACAATTGCTAAGTCATGGAAAAAACCCAAGTGCCCATCGATCCATGAATGGATTAATAAATTCTGGTATATGTACACCATGGAATATTATGCAGCCTTAAAGAATGATGGAGACTTTACCTCCTTTGTGTTTACATGGATGGAGCTGGAACATATTCTTCATAGTAAAGTATCCCAAGAATGGAAGAAAAACTATACAATGTACTCACCCCTACTATGAAACTAATTTAGGGCTTTCACATGAATGCTATAACCCAATTGCAACCTAGGAATAGGGGGAAGGGGGAAAGGGGGGGGTGGGAGGGAGGAAGTGGGTGGAAGGAGGGAGATTGGCGAGAATACACTTGTGGTGCATCTTACAATGGTATATGTGAAACTTAGTAAATGTGGAATGTAAATGTCTCAACACAATACTGTGAAATTGCCAGGAAGGCTATATTAACCAGTGTGATGTAAATGTGCCAACTGGTCTGTGAAACTAGTGTATGATGCCCCATGATGATATCAATGTACACAGCTATGATTTAATAAAAAAAAAAAAAAGAAAAAAAAATTCTCCTCCACTTCTGCTACTGCCTAGCAATTAAGCATTGCTCCACATATAACCTCTATGGACTTCATTTCATTACCTGAAAATGACAAGATTGAATAGAGTCAATTTTAAGATCCTTTATAGTTCTTAAAATATTATATTCTCATGAAGGTACAGCCATTTTAGTAATATTCATTTACTGTCCCACAGAGTAAAATTAATGCAAGGATCTGTAGCATGAGACCTACCCAAACCATTTATGGTCATTGTATCAGAAGTACAGATGCCTCGTTCTTATATTAATCTCTCACCACAGTTCAGTGCATGCAATGTGAAGAAGCACTTAAGTAAATTATCATAAATAGAACCAAGGCCACATTTGGGATATTAGTGGTGATATAAAGTAAAAAGTTTAGGAAGAACAGAAGACTGTATTTATACTCCAATGAACCCACACGGTGTTTGAACTGTTGTTTCTCTCCCCTCCCCTCCCTTGTGTAGAATCTTATTATCAATGCAGTGAAACTCCCAGGAATTAACACACATTTATAAAATACTGAGACACATAAAAACTTGCAAATAAGAGGTATCAATGTGGTGATAATAACCACCAAAAAAAGTCCTAGAGGTAGTATAAGAGATAATGGCCATCACGTATTCAATTCACATCCTAACCAATAATGTGTCTGTAGACGTATGTATTTAGATGAGAAAGAAATCACATGAGTCCCTGGGGCTATGTCGATAATTATACATTCAGACATTATTTGCTCTTAGCAGGAACATAAGAATCATTTGCAGTGGTTTTCACATTCTTTGTTTTGCATTTCTCACCAGTAAATATTTCTAAGTGTGCTTCCACATGCATGTTTATTTATTTTCAAATCACATGCAATAGAGAAAATTCTCAGAATATGCTTTAAAAAAATAAAATCAAAATAAATTAGATTTTGAATTGTAACATTCTCTTCCTTCCTTGAACAGAAATCTTTCCTCAACCCATAAATGGTACACGTATCCACATTGGTACAGCTTCATGCCATTTTAAATAACTATTTTTTTGTAAAGATGGGATGGGAAGATGAGAGATAGGATAGCAGCCATGGGAGAGGACTGATCAGATTAAATTTTTATGAGAATTTACAAAAGTTATGATCTTGAGAAGTTTAATAGTTTTCTTATGGTCAAAATGAGGTTACTATAACTCTATTTCTTCTGTAGCCCCCGAACTTCAATGCTGAAGTACCATGTCTGTTTTAACATAGAACTTTAAACCATCACTCCCATCCTCATATCAAGAAAAAAGACCAAACAAACCTTGTATATCAATAACTCTTCTTCAATCTGGCAGGAAATTAAGGTCACATTGTGAAACACTGCCACAAAACATGGGAGCTCAGGCCAATGGCAAGAAGCAGGACTGGAAGCAGAAGCCAGCAGCTGGACCCAGCCTGGACAGGTGCACTCTGATGGTAATTGACCAATTGCTGGAGGCCCATAAGGAGATGCCTGAGAGTCAAAAATTCCAGAAGGGAGAACATGGTTAGGAATGACCTCATGCTCACCTGAGTTTCACCACCAGGAGCCCCTCCAGATTCTCAGAGAAAAAGTCAAAGAAAAATTCTCTGCATTTTAAGCAGTGAGAGTTTTAAAAAAAAGTTTGAAATGCACCGATAACCTTATATTCTCCTCAACAAAGGGACCGCCCTCAAAAGAAACAATTATACCCGAGCCCAGTTAACTTAGGTTTTAACTGAGCTTAACTTACAAAGGGGAAGGAAATACTGTATTCCTTCCTTATCCAAGGGGGAATGTGTTTCATGACACCCAGTGGATGTCTAGAACCAGGGATAGAAACAAAGTTTATCTCTGCTGTTTTTTCCTATACATGTATAACTATGATACGGTTTAATGTGGAAATTATCCAAACATTGTCAAAATATCTTGTTGTATTATAAACACCCATTTTGTGACTTGTGAATATCTAAAACTGTAGAAAGTGGAATCTCAGATAAGGGAGAATTCTTGCATCCCCCTTCAATGCACACTGGACTTCCTGCTTCACCTAAGGGAGAAATTGCCTGAGAAGCACCTATGAAGGTTAGAGTCCGAGAACTCATGCTCACAGAAAGACTGAGACCTAATCATAGGATTATAGATTACTTTCCCTCACCCACACCTTAACACCCAGCTTTAGAGCTCCTGTGTAATCACAGGGCATTAAAGCTGAAGAAATGCAAGCCTTGAACACTATTTAAGAAGCGTCTAAGAAAATCCGAAGATAACAGAGGGGACAAAAACAAAAACAATGGGAAAATGTTTGTCTCTAACACACACAACTACAGCAAACAATAAAAACAGCATATACATCCTAGCCAGATCAACATAAAATCCCAAATGAAAGGCTTGTTTTCTCAGTTCCTTTTACATGAAACATCACATCTGCCTTTCAAGAAAAAATTAAAAGACATACAAAAGGACAAAAAAGAAATGTTTGACGAATCAAAGCAGAATCGGATCTAGACTCAGTTATGGCAGAGATTTTAGAATGATCAGACCGGCAATTTAGAGCAGCTATCTGGTCACTAATGGCTGCACTCAGAAAAGTGAACAACTTGCAAGAACAAATGAATAACTAAGCCAGATATGGGGAAACTCTAAAAAAGACTGAAAAGGAAATACTACTAATCAAAACCACTAACAACAATGAAATATGCTTTTAATAGGCTCATCAGTAAGTTAGACATGACCAAGGAAGGACTTAGAGAGCTGAAACTGTCAATAGAGATTTCTCAAACTGAAAAGTAAAGCTTTGTAGACAATGTAAAGTTCAGTCTTGTTTCTTTTTTTGCAAATGCATTCTAACAGTCTCTTTTAATTGGGGTGTCTAATGCATTTGCCCTTAAAAGAATGAAAAATGTGGAGGAGAATATTGAAGAAGTGGGAGTTATAGAAGATGTGGTCTACATGTAAGGGGAATATCAGAAGGAGAAAAAAAAAAAAGAGAGAGAATAATAGAAATATTTAGAGAAAAAGTGGCTGATAATTTTCTAAAAGTAATGAGACACCAAACCACAGATCCAGTAAACTCAGAGATACCAAGCGAGGTCAATACCAAAATATCTATACCCAGACGTATCATATTCAAGCCATAGGAAATCAAAGACTAATGGAAAATCTTCAAAGAAGTCAGAAGAAATAAAAGCACCTTCCTTGCAGAATACAAAGTATAAGAATATTTCTCTTAAGAAATCATGCAGGCAAAAAGAAAATGTAGTGAAATACTTAAAAAGTTCAAAGAAAAAAATTACCCACCTAATAGTTTATGTCCTTCTAAAGTGAAGAAGAAATAAAGATTTTCTCAAACAGGAATTGAGTATACCTTCCTTGCAAGAAATATTAGTTCTTCAAAAAAAGAGAAAATGATATAGGTCAGAAATTTGGATCTATATAAAGAGAAAAGGACCAGGAAAGAGATAAATGAAAGTAAAATAAGATCTGTTTTTTTCTCTTCTTCATATAACTAGTAAAATTTTCTTCAAATTAATAACAACAATGTATTGAGTCATTATAGCTGATGGATAAATGAAATGAGAGACAATAATACAATGAAGAGAAGGAGGGAAAAATTGGAAAGACCGTTAAAAGTTGTTGGCTTAAACTATGAAGCAGTGTGGATTACTTGAATGTGGATTTAGATAAATTATAAATCTATGATGAAAACTCCAAGAAATCCTCTAAAATGTTAAACATGTATAATTGATACTTTAGAGCAGTGGTTCTCAACCTTCCTAATGCTGCGATGTATTTTCATTGTTACAAAGGGGTCACGACCCACAGATTGAGAATTACTACTCTAGAGAGAGAAAACGTAATTATATAGCATACTTAATTAAAGCAGAAAATGCATGAAAATACTGGAAGTCAAAAAAAGAAACAAATAATAAGGGCAAGGAGTAAAAGGTGAGAACACATATGGGAAATATTAATCCAGCCTTATTAATAATCACTTTAAGTATAAATGCTTGGGATGCATCAATTAAAAGAAACTGATAGAATGGATTTACAAAAAAGAAACAAGACTCAGCTCTATGTTGTCTATAGAAAACCCACTTCAAATACATGTATGAAGTTCCAGGTTGATTAAAAGGAAAAGAATATAGAACTAGATATACCAACCTAACACTAATCAAAACAAAGCCCATGTACCTGTAGCCATGTTACTTTCAGACAAAGCAGATTCAGAGCAAAACAAATTGTCAAGGACAAAAGAAAAACAAAATGGGCATGATGTAATGATGAACAGTGAATTCTCCAAAACTATGTAACAATCTTTAATGTGGGTATGCCTTAGAACATAGTGTCAAAAGACATGAGGGAAAACCTGTAGGAATTACAAGGAGAAGTGGACATATCCACAGTTACAGTTAGAGACTTCAGCACTTCTCTATCAGTAAATAACACATCCAGCAGGCAGAAAATCAGTAAGGACATGGTTGAACTGAACAGCAGCATCAATCAATTGGATCTAATTGACATTTATAGAACACTTCTTCCAAACAACAGCAGAACCCATATTCTTCTTACTCACCAACATAGACCACATTCTAAGCCATAAAATACACCCTACCAAATTTTTTAAAATTGCAATCATACCAAATATACACTCAGGCCACACTGAACTTAAGGTGTTAACTTAAGGTACTAACAGAAAACTCCCTGGTGAATCCCTAATATTTGAAGATTGAACAACAAGCTTCCAGTTATAAACAGAAAAAAAAAAAAAAGAAATCAAAAAGAAATTATAAAATATTTTGAAGTAAATAAAAATGCAAGGTATTAAATTCTGTGTGACAGAGCAAAAACAATGATTATAGGGACATATATTTATAAATATTCATTTATAAAATTGAATAAAAATTTTAGAAAAGAGAAAATATTAAAATCAATAATCTAAGTTTTTACTTTAGGATACCCAGAAAATATGAGTGTGTAGTAGGCTGCCTCACTAGGTTTGTGTAAGTGCACTTGATGGAGTTTGTCCAATGATGAAATTGCCTAGTTACGTATTTCTCAGAACATATCCCTGTTTTATCCTCATCAAAAATGAGTGTACCTGGGACCTCAGGGATAATGTTTTCAAAAAGCCTTCAGAATTCAGAGAGAATGATCCTCGCCAGGAGGAGGGGGTAGATTTTCATGCCTTTCTCCTCTTCCATAATTATGCTAATAAGAAGCTTCTTTCTACCTTGGTGCCCATGCTCAGTGGTTAGGACACTGGCTACGACACTGGCTACATACACAGGGGCTGGTAGGTTCAAACCTGGCCCGGGCCTGCTAAAAACAACCATGACAACTACAACAACAAAAAAAATAGCCAGTTAATATATACCTCGTCTCATCTACTTAATTATTGTGTTAAGACATTTATACTATATACTTAATAGATCTGACATGTAGCCTTGCATTATATGCCATAGGTGTGATATATTTACCAGTGTGATGTAAAGACTCCTAATTCTATATGAAATCAGCACATTGTACCCCATAAATGCATTAATGTATAAATGATCTATGTGTTTATGATTTAATGGAAAAATTAAAAAAGGGGGAAAAATTTTTAAAAATAAAGTTCCTATATTTAAAAAAAAAAAAAAAAAGCCAGGTGTTGCAGTCCCAGCTACTTGGGAGGCTGAGGCAAAAGAATCACTTAAGCCCAAGAGTTTGAGGTTCTGTGAGCTGTGATGCCACAGCACTCTACCGAGGATGACATAGTGAGACTGTCTCAAAGAAAAAAAAAAGGAAGAACCTTCTCTCTAATCTTTATTCCTGCCAAGACTATCTCATAAGCACCCAGGGCAAATTCATGGAAAGATTCCTCTTGTGTCTGTCTCCTGGGGATTCTACTTTCCCCTACTAACCAATACCTACTTGTCCTGTTACCATCTCTTGGTATTTTACATACCAGCCCTACATGTTCACACTGTCTCAATTGTTTTGTTCCAGGTAAGACATTCTGTAAACATGCGGTGGGGAAAGTAGAAGCTGATCTTCCTTGGATTTCAATTTAGTTGCCTGGTGATCTCACTCTCTGAAATTTGTGATATTGTAGTTTATTCTACTTTTTCTCTTTGTTATGATGAATCAATACTTTTTGCATTTTTCCGCATCTGAGACAGATGTGACTCTTGTCCCCTTTATATTTTCAATTTTTTCTTCCAATTAAGTCTCATCCAGCATGATCTAAAGATTTCTTTGTTAATAGACAGACACACTCCCTCCGCCCACCACAAAACACAAGCCTCCTACGCTGTGTCTCTTTCCTGCCTATTTCTGTCTGCCACAAACACTCAGCTTTACTCACATGTTAGCCCAGTGCAGGATTGCTGGTTTCTGTCTTCACCACACTGAAGTAAATGCCTTCTTGAGCAACTGCTTTATTGTTAAATCCAAGGTCACTTACATTATAGTATTGGAACAGAGGCAATAAGTCTTTCTTTTTTTATTATTATTAAATCATAGCTGTGTACATTAATGCAATCATGGGGCACCATACACTGGTTTTATAAACATTTTGACACATTTTCATCACACTGGTTAACATAGCCTTCCTGGCATTTTCTTGGTTATTGTGTTAAGACAATTATATTCTACATTTACTAAGTACTTTCATTTTATAATTATTTACCATAACTTTAAGGAATTTGTTTACAT
>CAUYPK010023332.1:0-12986 GCA_963574355.1 Loris lydekkerianus
AACTGCCTCTAACCTTTTTTAAGGATACAGGGCCCAAAGGTGAAGGGTAAATAAGGGTAGCAAGGGAAGAAGGTAGGGTAAAAAACCATGTAGGCCCGTCCACAGGGGATTTTCTAAAATTTCTTTTCTTCTCTTTTCTAGATCTTCTTGGAGTATTTTGATCTTGTTTTGCACCATCTCAGATCTGTTGACATAAAAGTAGCACTTCTCCTGCAAAAATAAACAGATGCCTCCCTTTCTGGCAGTTAATAGGTCTAATCCCCTTCTTGTTGGGGCAAGTATTTAAAGTCTCTTGCCGAAACCCAAATAGATTTTTTCTGTTTTTTTTTGTTTGTTTCTTTTGTTTTTTTATGATAGATAAAAATATGCACCATAGATGTAAAGTATATGTGTTTAAAAATTAGAATATATTACAAGATGAGAAACCAGGGCCAAGTGTCTGCAGGTAGGGCAGGCTGTAAGTAGGGGACAGAGAGATCCAGTCATGTGCTGTTAGTCGATTTGGATACTGAGAGGCTGTCCAGGCACCAAAGACGTCAAGATGCAGGAATAAAACAGACTACCAGGCCTGGGTTCTGTTATCTTGTTGAGTGGCCTTGTTGAGTACCCATGATTACACCTATTTTATAGATGTGAACTTGAAAGTTAATCAGTATTAAATGGTATGTCCATATTTAATCAGCTCAAACAATAATAGGTAATATTATTGAACAGCCATGTGCCACAGCAAATGCTAAGAACTTTCCACATATTTATCAGTTTATTCCTTGCTACAAACCTGTCTGAGGTGCCATACTTTCCTCAGTCCTATGTGTGGAAAACATGAAGCACCACTGACTCAACATCTCACTGGTAAGAACAGTAGAGTCGGTATCAGGCAGTGGACTCCAAAGAGCACCCAAAACTACTTCAGGAAACCACCAGCAAGGTGCACAGCTAGCAAGGTCAGGACTCAAATCCAGAGTTGTCGGTCTCCAAAGACTGTGCCTTTTCCAGTAGAGTTACTCTAATTAAATAGATGTTTCAAAAAGGAAACAGCTAGCAAGCCAATGAGTAAACCTGGTATTTCCTTTCAGCTCATTACTAGTGCATTGTGTGAACTCAGTTAGTTCTGACTGAAATCGTATTTATTTTTCTACATAATAGAGAAATCCTTTAAAGTCCCTTCAAAATCTAACCTTATAAGGAAGCACATCTCTTCTCTGGAGTCTTCACTGGCTCCCCTTCACCTTCATGTCCTAGAGACCTTAAAGAACTATGTCTATATATGTGTGTGTGTACATGTGTATACATGCGTATATATATAGATGTGCATGTATGTATATAAGTGTGTACATGTGTGCATATGTGTGCACATATGTATATATGTTATATATGTATATATGTACATATTTATAAATAGCTATTTTGACTTTGAAATAATTTTTAAATTATGAGAAATTTACCAAACAAATCATACAGAGAGTTCCAGTACATCCTTTACCCAGCTTCCCCCAGTAAGTACCAGGAAACTGACTTTGCTCCTGTTAACCTAATGCTATCCTTATGCTGTTAACTGAAACATGAAGCTTACTAGAATTTCTGCTGCTCATCTGTTTAGTATGCTTTGGAGTCATGTGGGGCCTCTCATGATGTGGAGCCTACTGAATTGTCCCTCCTACCCCTGACTCCTTGCCCACATTTTACTCTCTAGAAACCCTGACCTCCTTAAGGGTCCTCAGAACATCATCTCCTTTGCTTGTGTGATACCCTTGATCCCAAATATTTTTTGCTTGTGTTGTGCCCTTGATCTCAAATATTCTTTCTCAAAGCAAGTCTACGACTGCCTATGATCTAAAGCTCCCAGCTTGGTGCCATCTCTCTTTGTCATTCTGTCCACAGGTCCCTGGTCCCCGGTGACATCCCCTTGCTGCAGTGACTTGCTCAAAGTCCAGCTCCCTCTGAGAACCTGTCTATCTTGGGCTAGGATTCATCTTTCCTTCCTGATAACTGTGCTAATGCTATGCCTAAGACATGTACTTGTGGAAGGAATATACAAATGCAACCTGAGATCTTAAGAGCTAGTCTCTTCGTGTCTTAAAGAGACCCTCCTTCACATTAAAAAGCTTCCCACCAAAGGATAATTAATTTGGAAATGAAAAGTAAAAATAGGATGCAGTACAAGAAAGAATGAAGGATATATATTCTTAAACTATCAATATTCTTAAGACTCCAAAGGGCCATATTACCATTTAAGAGAAAAGCAAAACCACTGTGCATATAATTGAATTTAAATAGTGAAGATAATATTCATTCTCACTATGCATTAGAGATACTATTTTAAAATTATTTCTAATATAAACACATTCTTTCCAGTCCTCATTTTTCCCTCTTTTTGCTCCTACTCTCAGGCACAAATTACTGTTAAGTTGGGCTGAATAATGAATGAAAACAGTCAGTGTCATTAAATGCCAAAGTGTAATATTGAGCTGATGAGACCTCTTGTTTGCAAAGCTTTCTCCCTCTCTCTCTCTCCTTTCCCCCCTCCAAACATTCCTCAGCAAGAATCACTGGCAAAATAATTTATATTCAACTGAGTATCTAATTGAAAGATTATGAACCCATGGAAATGTAGACTAGCTGGCTTGATATCCTAAGGAAAAAAAAAAAAATAAAACAATCTTCTCTTTGAATAATCACACTTATTGATGTATGGCAATCTGTTATTCGGAAGAGGAGCTTCTGTTTTAGAGGATAGGCAAGTCTTACGGAGATAAGCTCTCAGCTTCTGAGTCTCTGCTGCTGTGCTTCGGAAGGGTTTACTTGAGCAGAGGTTAATTTTGCCCCATTACAACTCCTGAAGCGCAGCATGCCTTGACATCAATTTCCTGTCAGACACATGTTCGTTGAGATGTGAGGTTCATATATATGAACACCATCTTAGAGGGGATCATTTATCTTCTCCGGTTGCGAAGATCTTTGGGAAGGAGGGCAGGCAGGGTGGTAGGTCCAAGCTGAGAAGAAACAGGTAGAATTATTGAGAGTTGGGAAACTCAGAGAGACCAAGGCAGGTTGTGAATCATGACTGTAGCACCACCCAAGACCAAGGCAGGTCTTGATCCCTTGAATTATAGCTGTTGCACCACTCAGTTTTATTCACTACCTGGACAAGTAGATAGGGATTCTCCCCTCGGCCTGAGACTTTCATAGATAATATCAGGGTTCAGAATAGTTATATAACCTCTGAAATAGTTTAACTAATAAGGGGCAAATCAGAAAATAGTAGATGCTCAGTAAGTAAAGGATAATAGTGCTACTGTATTTCTTTGTTCTTCATTTCCCAGTTATTTATTCATTTAACATAGCCTTAACTAAATGCCGTCAGATTAAACACTATAAACACGTAGCAGGTGAGAGGCTGGGACTTTGGGATAGAGAGATAAATGTTACAAGGTCCCTGCTCCTCGGAACTTAAACATGATTAGTGGGAGAGAGGCAGGTGCGCCACCCACACCCACATAGAGCTCCTTCTGGCTGCAAGAACAAAGGCCTACAGGTGAACCAGATAAGCAGCATGGATGAGCGGGCCGTGGCCACAGGGGAGGGCAGACTTCTTGGAGGAAGTGTCACTTGAACTCCACGATTTGAGGGGTGGTCTTCAGGTGGACCTTTTCCAATGTTTAAACACAGGGTGCAGTGTGGGTGCACGTGTGTGCAGGGGGAGGGGGATTGCTTGGGGGGGGGTGCATGGGTCTCAGGGTGTCCTAGCATGTGAGCATGGGCTCTGAGTTCTCCTTTTCCAAACCAAGCCATGCATGGGCCTGGTATGATGCAGAGAAAAGTACAGGGGTCCACAGCGATGATTTGCTTACCTAGGTTGATGATTTCTGATTTACCAAATACCAGAATTGCGGGGAAGGAAAGGGTGCAGGTGCACTTCTCTATTTTCTGGAGGGTGGATAACTCCACAGTGATGTGAGGAGCCACATTCCCAATGGCGGCAGAAGCAGGCATCTTGGAAGGACCCATGGGTTTACAAATGTTGGGGCTCAAATGCACAGCATGTGCTAGATTGTGGGTCCCCAAGCACTGCAAGGTTAGCTTCACAGTTGCCTCAGCAGAAAGTACGAATGGACTTGTTCTCACATTTATTTTTTGCTTTTCATGTTTAATGAACATCAGATATTTACCCAAGTCTGTTATAGATTCTGTAATCAATAACAGCCTGGTCTGCTGGAAGCTCTCAGATATGGTGGGGGAAACCACAATACAGGCCCATTGTGCTATGCTGGCATGTGGATTAGGTCTTGTGGGGTGCTATTGAAGGAATAAGGATCTAAGCTTGTGGTAGTTAGGGAAGGCTTTCTGGAGGTGGTGCTAACATTTGTGTAGACTTTAGATAAGTGAGCATCACCTGTCTTGATTAATTTATTCAACCAATCTTTATTGAATCCACGGTGCACAGGTGGAAGTGAATATTCTAGACAATTGGATCCATAAATGCAAGAGAACCAAGATGATAATAAAAATAATTGTAACAATAATCAGAGCCATAGCTAAAACACCAACACCTATAACAAAATAAGTAACATTAACTGAGTATTACTCTATTGCAGGCAAGAAATAGGTAGACTCAGTGAGTTTAATCCCTATCTATTATTACCACTGCCTTGGTACCTACCAGGAGAAGGAAGAGAAGAGAATCAGAGCACTGGTTGTGTGATGGTAACTCAAACATACACAGATGTTTGATTATTACAACCTTTGCATGGTGTTTTAAAAAATTAAGCAAAGAAATTTGGTTTTTACCAAGTTGTCTGATTATACAGACTAAATAAATGTATGAGATGGGGAGAAATAGCTCATTTGCTGTACACCTAGAGCCACAGCCAGTCAGCCAGGTAGAGCAGATATTTAATGATTCCCTCCAAGTGGCTGGGGCTTCTGACTGTAGAGAGATTGGGACATAGGTCTTATGGGGTCAGGAGTGGAAACAGAATAAGTTTTCATGTTTCCAAGTCCCCTCGGAGGCTCTGTGTACCTACTGTCACCAACTCAAAGGCCCATAGGCCTTGGGGATTCATCCCTTCCTTTTGCCCATAGTGGCCCTTCCCAAGTCCAGTGGACTCAAACTCCGGTGTCCCTGTACTCCATCCCTTCTATGTCCCTGGTCAGAGCTACCCCACCCTCAGTTGGAGCACTTCGTCACCTGAAGACTGGCTTCTGGGCTTCTCCTCCTGCCTTCCTGCAAGGCATGGTCCACTCAGCAGCCCAAAAGCTCTTGAGGAGAGGCAACGCCATTCACGTCACCCCTCTGCTTAGAACTGTCCCCTGGGAATTCCATCACGTTGGAAATTCAGTTCATCTCTTGAACATACTTACCAAGTCCTTCAGCAGCTGACCCTTGGGGACCCCCACTCCACCACATCCCCTGTCTCTCACTGTGGCTCACTAGGGCCCAGTCATGCCCACTGGAGTGCACTGGCCCCATGGGTACCTCTCACAAAAGTCTTGCCCGAATCTTTACCTAAAGGGTCCTGACTGCATTTTCTTCTCTACCCAAGTGCCAGCCCCTCAGAGAGGTCATCCAGGTACTCTAGCTGCAGCGGCCACTCAGTCTCTGTCTGCTGGACAGCCCCCGTTTTAATTTTCTGCATAGCACTCCTTACTGTTGTCTCTTTCTTGCTATTTTTCATCTTTTGATCATCTGTTTTTCCAGCAAGCTCCTTAAGGGATACCTCCCAGAACCGTGCTGGGTACAGTGTCGGCTGTTCAGAAGATGTATGTAGACGGAATGAAGTTTTGCACACTCATTCCGTAAGTGAGAAGATGTCTACTCTGGGTTAGTAGGACCACATGAAGAACTTCTGAGTATCTGCCACCATAGCAACGATTATAAAAATTCTAGTTAACCAGGAGACACATATTGAATTTCCTCCATATTACATGCTGCGCTAAACATTTCAGAAGCTCCAGCTCCATTAAAAACATCACAAACGACTCGATGAAATAGACTCTATGCAAATTCCAAATTTTTGGATGAAGAAACAGAGGCTCAGAGACATTAAGTATTTTGGCTTAGTTCAGAGTGATATCTAGAAACTGGCAGATTTGGGACTTGAATCCAGGCCAGTCTGACTCGCATGCCTTACACTGGAGTACACCTATTACTTGTTCACGGTTCCTTTTATGAGTCATGACATAACAAAATACTTCTAAGAAACATTCTCTAAACTAATAAATGCATATTTCCTCCCATTGCATAATAAGTCTTTGCTGTTGTTGCTAAAATAATAAAAGTATCTTAGCATCTTTCTTTCCTTGCCTTTGCTAAAGCAAGCCCAGGGCTCAGTGCATTGCTCAATCACAGGCATTTTATCAGCTTAAAAGTACATGGGTTCTCCTGCCTTTCTAAATGGATTTTAAATTTCTAGTTCTGATTTTCCTGACTTACAGTATATTTCAATATTAATAAGCCATTTTAGATTATTTTTTAGGAGTTAGAACAAAAGTCAAATCAATTAACCATATCTCACTGTAAGGTAAAATCATGAATCTTATTTTATAGATCAGGATACAAATGAAATTAAGAGACTTGCCCAAAACAAATGAGCAAGCAAATTCTAGAACCACAATACTTCCTTATTTTCCCATTTTTGTGCCCAGTGATAATGCCGTTATATCATGTCACCTTTTGTGTTTGAGGACTATGCTGTATACAATTTGTAAAGCTTCAACTTTCAGAAATAAGATCACAATAAAAAGCAAACATTTATTGGGCAAGTTGTAAGCCACTTTCTTCACTAAGTTTTATTTGTATTATTTTGATATTTTGATGTTTTCTCCCTTCAGCATCTGTGTATTTGTGTTAGTTTTCAATTGTCCTGTATAAGCATTAACAAATGTGGCTGAGCCCTAGCACCCAGCTATTTTACTCAAATATTTACCTAGATGTTGCTGCAGAGGTATTTTGTAGAGGTGGTTAATATCTACAGTCAGTCAGCTTTCCACAAAGATTACCCTCCATAATGTGGGCAGACTTCATTCAAGCTGTTGAAAGGCTAGAAGAGCCAAAACAGGTTTCCCCGAGCAAGAAATCTTCCGCCTCAAGCCTGCAAAAACAGCAGCATCAAATCCTGCCTGAGTTTTCCAGGCACACACTCACACACGCATATGTATACAAACACACACACACACACAATTAGTTCTGTTTCTCTAGAGAATCCCAGATGGTAATGCTGTGTGAAAATTGCCACACACCATGCAGCTTAAAACAACACAACTTGATTATCTCATATTGTCCGTGGACCAGGAGGCCAACTTGTTTTAGCTTGGTCCTCTGCTCAGTCTCACAAGTCTGAAATCAGGTTGTGAGCCAGAGGCATCCTCCTTTGGAAGTTTAACCAGGGAAATATCTGTTCCCAGTTCCCTTCCATTGTTGAGAGAATTTATTTCTTTACATTTGTAGGACTGAAGTCCCCATTGCCTTGTCATCTCAGCCCCTAGAGGCTATTCTTGGGTTCCTATCATGTGGTCCTCTCCATAGGCCCTTTCATACTTTGAATCTCCTTTTCTTTCAAAAAGCTTTTTTTTTTTTTTTTTTTTCTTTTTCAGTTTTTGGCTGGGGCTGGGTTTGAACTTGCTACCCTCTGGCATATGGGGCCGGAACCCTACTCCTTTGAGCCATAGGCACCACCCCCCAAAAGCTTTTTTTTTTTCCTTTGAAATATTGACTTAATTAGACCAGGCCCACCTAAGATAATCTCCCTGGAGCTTAACTCAAATTCAACTGGCTGGGAAGTCCATTACATCTGCAAAATCCCTTCTGTCATATAACATAGCATCATAATGATGGTAGAAGCTCATCATATTACAGGTCCTGCTTGAACTCAGGGAGAAGATGGTGTAGAGTGTGCACATCAGGTAGTTTGTGGCACATCATCACATAAAATAAATAGATGGGGAAAAGGATACTCCATATGAATACTAATCATGAGAAAGCTAACCTAGACACCAAGACGTATTGTGATCCCAGAGGTAAAGGAGTACATTTCATAATAATAAACCGCTCTCTGTATTAAGAACACATAATACTAAATTTGTACATACAAAAGGAAACTTCAAACTACATGAAGAAAAAATGACAAAGAAAAAGATGAAAGAAACAAATTCATAATGATAGAGACTTCACCCTCTTCTTTCAATATTTGATAGAATAAAAGATTTAGAAAAGTTCAGTAAGAGAAAAGAAAAATCAGACAAAATTCTGAGCCAAAATCCAAATTATAAAGCCTGATAAATTTTTATAGTACAAAGCACATGAAACTTTCACCAAGGTAAACTACAGTCTGGGTTATAAATCTAGTCTTAATAATTTTGGAAACTGAAGTCAATTAGAAAACAATAGCAAAATATATATGTAAAATTCCTATTAACCAGTATATTTTTAAGTGACCTATGAGTCAAAACAGAAATCAGAAGGAATACATTAAAATATTTTGAATAGAATAATAATAATAACTATATTCATAAAACATGGAGGACGTAGCTAAAGCTAGACAGGGAGGGGAACCTAGAGCTATAGATAACTATATTTAAAAGGAAAAATGATTTAAATTACTTACATAAGTTTCCACTTTAGGAAGCTAGAGAAAGAAGAGCAAATTACACGTAAAGCAAGTATTTAGGTTATTAAGTAAGAAATGTCCGATTTCCTTAAGTACTAAGTTTCACAATAATATCTTTGACGTTTCACTTTGACACTTTTTTTTTTTTTTATCATGAAGGTACATCTCCATTCTTTCAAATGCACGTTTTGGCTTGTGATTAACTTTCCAAAATTTTTTAGAACAATTTTTTTGTGAAACTATAGGTAAGTCAAAATTTCATGTTCTTTTTGAATATGAGTTCCAGTGTGGAGCTCATGCAGTGAAGACAGCTTGTAATATCAATGAAGTGTTTGCGAAGGATGTGGCTAATGAATGCATAGTACAATCATGGCTTGAGAAGTTTTATTCTGGTGATTTTATGTATTTATTACTATTATTATTATTATTATTTTATTATTTTTTTTTTTGTGTGACAGTGTCTCACTATGTTGCCCTCAGTAGAGTGCTACGGCGTCACAGGTCACAGCAACCTCAAACTTTTGGGCTTAAGAGATTCTCTTGCCTCAGCCTCACAAGTAGCTGGGACTATAGGTGCTCGCCACAATGCCCGGCTATTTTTTTGTTGCAGTTGTCATTGTCGTTTAGCTGGCTAGGGCTCGGTTTGAACCTGCCAGCCTCAGTGCATGTGGCTGATGCCATAATCAGTGTGCTACAGGTGCTGAACCATTCTGGTGATTTTAATCTTGAAGTTGAGCCATGTACCCGACCTGAGACTAAGGTGGATAATGATAAGCTGAAAGCTGTAGTGAAAGTGAATCCACCTTGACCTACATGTGAATCAGCAGCAAGAATGTTACTATTCCAACAATATTGGACCATTTGAAGCAAATAAGCAAGGTAAAGAAGCCAGAAAGATGGGTTCTACTTTTTGTAAAACAAAAATTCAATTCTCAAAAAGCTGTGGAAAACGCCTTTCAGTGTATCAAGGCCACTTGCTCTCTGGGCTTTGCTGCTAGCATACATAAGCTACCATTAAGAGGGCAAAACCGTGTCAATAGTTTAGGCCCACACTTTGATTCATTGTACTGTTTCTTGTTTGAGACAGAGTCAACTGAACTTTTGATTCAAAATTGAGCGTTTCAGATTTATTGACCTAATAGAATGACAGAAACAGTAAAAAGAAAAGCAAAAATGAATGATATGAAAAGCAGAGAAACAAGGAGAAAAGCAATGGAACCAAAGGTTGGTTCTTTAAAATTATCAATCATAAAATTTAAATTCAATTAAATTGATCAAGAAGAAAAGAAAGCAGTCTCAGGAACGAAAGCAGAGGCATTCTGAGGACTAATATGAGAAATGAAAGAGGAGCTATCCTAAGAAAATTAAAAAGACAAAAGAAATGTTGGAAGGACAACAGTTATGTTAATAAATTTGAAAACACATTTAGTAGACAAATTTCTTAAGACAGGCATCCTCAAACTTTTTAAACAGGGGGCCAGTTCACTGTCCCTCAGACCATTAGAGGGCCGGACTATAGTTTAAAAAAAAAAAACTATGAACAAATTCCTATGCACACTGCACATACCTTATTTTGAAGTAAAAAAACAAAACAGGAACAAATACAATCACACAGCCTCATGTGGCCTGCAGACCGCAGTTTGAGGACCCCTGCCTTAAGATATGCAAATTAGAAAAACTGACATACAGAGAAATAGAAATTCTGAATAACCTTATGTATATCAAAGAAATTAAATTTACATGTAAAAGATTGTACTCACAATCACATACACACACACATACACAAATTCCAAGCCCAGGTAACATCGCTGATAAATTCTATCAAACGCTTGAGGAATAAACCATAAAGTGTTCCACAAACTCTTTGAGAAAAATGCAGGAGGAGGCAACATTTCCCAACTATAGGTTAATGTTACTCTAAAACCAAAGCAGAGAGGTACATTGCAAGAAAAGAAAAAATTATAGATTGATTTTTCTCATGATTATAGGCACAAAAGTTATAGAACAAATTTGGCAAATCAAATTCAATGATACATTACAAAAAGATAATGCATCACAAGAAAGAGAATTTGTTCTAGGAAAGTGTAGTTAACTTGACATTAAAAGAAAACAATCAAAATGATGCATCATGTTAACAGAGTAAAGGAAAATCATACGATCTTTTTAATAGATAAAGAAAAAAAAGTTAACAGAATTCAGTACTTAGTCATGACAAAAACTCTCAGCCAATTAGGGAGAAAAAAAAGGCAACTTTCTCAAACAAATGAAGGGGACCTATGAAAAATCTGTAACTAACATCTCACTCTCTGCTGAACTAGTTAAGTGTCCCAGTAAGCCTGGGATCGAGCCTCTGATGTCCACTCTTACCATTTTTATTTAATATTGTGCTAGAGTTTTTAGTCCAAGCAATAGGCAAGAACAAAAGATCTGAAAAGGCACAAAGACTGGAAAGGAAGAAGCCAGATTATTTTTATTTGCAGATGATAAAATTAAGCACATAGGCTTTTCAAAGAGTTCAACCAAAAGAAAATTCTAAAAATAAAAAGCGAACTTAACAATATCACAGAATGCAAAGTTCAATATGTAAGAATTAATTTTATTTTGCATACTATGAATGAATAGTGGAAAATGGAATTTTAAAAATACTATTTGCAATAGCATAAAATGCATGAAATACTTAAGAATAAATTAAATCCAATAGGCACAGCACCTGTACACTGAGGAAAGCAACTAAATAAGACATAAATTTAAGGTGAAATGCACCCTGCTTGTGGGTTGAAAAAATTAATATGTTTTAATTGACGGATAAGTAATATAAAGAAGCTATTAATACTTGTGGTGCTGGAAAGGGATAGGACTGTGAGCTATGTGGGTGTACAAGTTCATCAAAACTCACTGAAATACACACCTATATAGTTTAAGCATTTCATCACATGTAAGCTACTGTTTTTCTCTCACCTCAACCCATACATCTTACAATCTGGAGGCTGAGTAAATGTTTCCTTTGCCCCTTCCTCCTTCTACATCAAAAATCTTTGAAGTACCTACCAAATGTTCCTATTATCCTGTTGCTCTCATTTCATAACAACTTACTGCTCCCCATCATTCATGAATTATTTTAGCAACTGGCTCCAGACATCATTCTTAATAACTTCAACACCCATGTCACTGACCTATCCAATACCAAGGCCTCTTATTCCTCATCCATCCATATTTTTAAGGTCAAGGTCCACAGCATTTCCTGTGAGCTTGTTAGAAACATAAACATTTGGGTTCTTTTTTAAATCAGAAACTCTGGCCGTGTACTTCGGCAACCTGTGTGGGAACGTTGGACCGTAGCCTTCACTCTATCACAGGGGTCTACACACACGGTTCTTCAAATGTTCATCTCCTTCAGCTTCACTATCTCTGAAACTGAACTTCAAGCCACCCAACACACCTCTTCCAATCTTCCAGTCCATTCCGATCTGCTGGGTCCAGAAATTCTGCAGCCTCTTTGAAAACTGCAGTCCTTTGATTCTACCATTTTTCTCACTATCTGTTATCTGTGGTAGTCACCAATTACTGATAATTTTCCCTTCCCTTCAAAGGAAGTAAGTGTTCCTTTGCCATGTCTTGAAATTGGATAAAGCCTTATGATTTGCTTTATGAGCAGAAGTGACGTGTGACATTGTAATTGCTAATGAAAGTTAAGCCTGCCCTCTCCTGTTGCAGAAATTGTGGAAGCCAATGTTGAAATGAAGCCTTCTTGAGCCCAGGTCCCTGAGTGACCACAATGAACAGAGGCCATTCTAACCTCCATGGGAAATAAAACGTTGTGGTGATAAGCCATTGAGATTTGGGGCTTGTTCCTTATCACAGCATGACCTGTACTCTTTGGATGGGTACAGCCGCCCACTATGTACAGTTTCTCTAACCACGGCGTTAACAATCCTGTGAAAACAACGTGTCATTAAGTGAGGAAATTAAAGGTAAAAATATAAAACTGATTTGATTTGTACAAAGTTGTAACATTTAGGAGAAGACCCAGAATGAAACCCGAGTCTCCTGGTTCATGGTGAGTTCTCTTTCTACAAGGCACCAGTAACCATTTACTTGGATCCCATCATGTGATGGACATATAATTCCAGTATGTTATGTGGCAGACATACAAATGTAAATAAAACCTGACTTTCTATCCCCTTTAGGCTTAAATCACAAGGGAATATAAAGTATCCTAACGTACCTGATCCAAAAGTTCAAATTTGGGGAAATACTCTTCTGGGTCTTTGCTCCCAGTATCTGTTTTTTTTTTTTTTTTAATCAAGAATGCATCTCCTGCTTTAGTCTAAAAGGAAGGAGTGTTTTAGTGTTCATAAAATTTTATACTTAAAATGGACC
>CAUYPK010023333.1:0-60737 GCA_963574355.1 Loris lydekkerianus
AAAAAGTATCCAATGTACTCAGCCCTACTATGAAGCTAAATTATAGCTTTCACATGAAGGCTATAACCCAACTATAGCACAAGACTATGGGAAAAGGGCCAAGGAAGGGGAAGGGAGGGGGGAGGTTTTGGTGGAGGGAGGGTTACGGGTGGGGCCACATCTATGGTGCATCTTAGAATGGGTACAGGCGATTGCACTAATGTACACAGCTATGATTTAAAAAAATAAAAAAATATTAAATTAAAATTAAAAAAAAAACCTTAGAATTGCTCTATCTTCCTGGTGAATTGAAATTTTGATCATTACATAGTGAACTTCACTTCTTTATCTCTAATAATGCTTTTTGCCTTAAATTATATTTGTGTATTGAGAATTAACATCATCAATTTTCTTTTATTCAGCACTTTTCATATATATCTTTTCCCCATTCTTTCCAACTTCTCTGTGCCTTTTTGTTTTAGGCCCTTATACATGGCAACTTTGTTTTAGGCCCTTATACATGGCAACTGACTATTTTTTTTTTTTTTTTTTAAATTCAGTCTGACAGTCTATGTATTTAATAGGAGAAGAATCAGTGCACTTGCATCAATTTGATTGCTCCCACCATCCATTTGGGCTTTTCCTTTGTCCTTCCACCCATCTCTTCTTGTTTTAAGTTGACAGAATTTTATTATTCAGTTTTCCCCCCTCTGCTGGTTTGGTTGTTCCTGATGTTATTTTTATTCTTAGTCCAAACCCTTGAACTCTTATGGTGCTTACTTAATAAAACTTGAATTAATAATTATGTTTATCCTTCTCCTGAATAGTTCCAGGACCTCTGAATATTTAACTCTATCACATACATCACTTTTTACATTCCGTGCTATTTTGTTCATTGTTTTATAGTTCTTTGCAAAATGCAGTTGTTTTTATTCTCCAAATTGAACATAGTTATTATTGCTTTGTTCAATGTTTGCTTAGATTTATTCTCATCTTTACTATTTTCTTGATTCACTAATTCTTCTTTCATCTCAGATCTTTTACCTGGAAAATTTTATCTTTTCAAATTCATCCTTCAGACTTTTCTTTATTGAGAGTCTTTGGTACTAAACTCATAGTATTTGTCTAAAAATTTCTTTCTTTCATTCTCCTTTTTAGTGTTTTGTATATGTAAACCGGAACCGATGGTTGTCTTCTCTCAGGAGATTGATACTACTAACTCCTCCAGCCTTTGCCTTCCTAAGAAGGTAGCCATTAGATTAAATATCACTTATTTTTAGCTAGCCTGTCTTTGCTGTCTGGATGCTTTTAAGATCTTTTATTTTCTCTTTAGATTTCACTGTAAGGTGTCCTAATACTGATTTTTAACTTGCCCTGCTTTGAATTTTTAGGTTTACTCTACCTGAAAATAGGTGTGTTTTCAATTCTGGAAAGTGCTTGGTTATTATCTTTTAAAATATCTTCTCTTCCCTTTCCTTTTTTTTTTTTTTTTTTTTTAAGAGACAGAGTTTCACTTTATCGCCTTTGGTAGAGTGCTGTGGTGTCACAGCTCACACCAACCTCCAGCTCTTGGGCTTAAGTGATTTTCTTGCCTCAGCCTCCTGAGTAGCTGGGACTATAGGCACCCGCCACAATGCCTGGCTATTTTTTGTTGCAGTTTGGCCAGCCTGGGTTTGAACCCACCATCCTCAGTATATGGGGCTAGATCCCTACTCACTGAGACACAGGCGCCACCCTCTTCCCTTTCCTTTTTATTCTTTCCTTCTGGAGCTCCAATGGGACATATTTCAGACATTTATCCTCCATGTCTCAAGTTCTCCATCATAGTTTATTTATTTATTTTTATTGTCGGGGATTCATTGAGGGTACAAGAAACCAGGTTACACTGGTTTGCATTTGTTAGGCAAAGTCCTTCTTGCAATTGTGTCTTACCCCCAAAATCCATCACAGTTTTTATCTCTTTTTCTGTCTGTGCTGCATTCTTTAGAATCTGTCTTGCAGTTTGTGATATTGCTTTTCAACTAAGTTTGATTGCTGTTTAATTGTTCAAATTTTAAAACTTCAATGATTTTATTTTTCATTTCAAAAAGTCCTACTTTAAAAAAAAGACTTTTCTAAAACAAAAATATCTTTTGTTCATTACTCATGATTTCAATTCTTTATCACATACCTTAAGCACATTAAATATGCTTATTTTATGTGCTTTGTCCAATAACTTTAATAGTGGATGTCTAAAAATGTCTAGCTCTGATACTTCTTTCTTTTTTATTTTTTTCCTGATCTTAGTTATGGTGCTATTATCTGGTATATTTCAGAATTTCATATTTTATTATGTTTAACTAGTTGGAATTTATATATGGAAATACTTTGAGGCTAGGATTGAGGAAGGCATTCTTCCAGAAAGGATTTGCCTTTGTTTTTTCTAGGGCTATGAAAGCACTGCAGACTCTGGTATGTACAGTTACAATCATTGAATGCAGGTTGTAGAGAAAAAATAAAGTAATATGAGTCCCCAACCTCATAAGTGCTGGCTCTTACCTATGAATTTTTAAGGGAGATGTGTTTTCTCCTTTAGCTAAAGCTAAGACAGGCAAACCTCCATTGGCAAGGTTGGTTTGCTGTGTCTTCTTCCTAATTCACACTTTTCTGGAGGTAAGAGCACTTCTTGAGTCTCTGCTCCATACAGTGGACCTCCAGCTTGAGTCCCCAGCACACATGTATTCAAGGCCTTGCCTCTGGTCCCTCTGCACAGATACCTATCCCAAGATCCATCCATCCTCCTCCTGAGGGTAGCATGGACTTGGGGCTCTTTTCCTTCTCTTGCTATATACGCCTTTTTCACATTCTTGCCTCAGAGAATTTTTCTTTCTTTCTTGAAAATTCATATATAACTTTTAAAGAAAGTTTACAAAATATTTTATTCAGCAGTTCAGGTTTTTGTACTGGTAGGTTTTCAAAATCTCTAGTCAATCCTACTGTTGAAAATAAAAGCACAGATATATTTCTTAAGGGTACCTAATGGGGAGGGTGTTCAACTCTGGGCTTGATAAATATAAGATTAAGATCCATGAAGAATTTTCTAAATGTTTAGTTTAAATAGAAACATATGTACAAACTATTAAAAATGCACACATAAAGCTAAAGAGTAATCAATCCCATAGTGAACTCCTACCTAGGAGTGACTAAAAGGATCCTTGTCATCATGATTCTGTAGCACCTGCTGATTTTTCTTTTTTAAGTCTACACTAGAGGATATTTTAGTTGCTGAGAACTTGCAGTCTTTATGTCTGCAATGGTCCTGATTTTGGTCTCCATTGATTGTAGGCCAAAGCACTAGCTGTTCTGTTGCTTTTGTTAATTCACTTATAATGCACATGCTCAAAGTATGCTAACTTGCAGCTGCTTCATCTTCCTGATTTATGTTATTCAAAATACTTTCCATGTATTGTTTATAATGAGAAGAATTATAATAGCTTCTTGAGTTTTGTTGTAGACCTGATTCTGGGGCAATGTAGTAAGAATGCTATAGTAAGTTATGGGTTAAAATCTCAGAGCTTCTTTCTTCTTTCTCAGAGCCTATCTTTCTCTATCTTGATTCTATGACATTTATACCACTTAGGATACAGGTTCAGTTGCTTGATTGGAAGACCGCTGAGAGGTCATATGAAATAAAAAGTCTAGGCTCTATTACTAACGAAGAAGGATAGAACAGATGTTGGAAGAACTAATGGTCTCTGTGGAGGGTAGTGGCATGAGGCCCTGCTAGACATGGAGCCTTGAAGAGACCATGAAGAAAAATATTAAATATTTTAGCCTTTGTCTGATAGGTAAGAGGATACTGTGGAAGTCTTTAAACAGTACAACAGAATGTCATATCATATAAAGAAGATAAAGTACAACCACTTTTTAGAGTAGCCAAACAAAAGAGAAATAGCAAGAAAAATTTGAAAATTTCAGAATTAAGTTCAAATCAGTGTTTCATTATCACATACTTATCTCTATGTGCTATATATAATTCATCATTTCTGTATCAAAATGGGCATGATTTTAATATAAACATACTAATCACTAAAACTTTCAGTCTGAAAAATGTATATTTTTAGAGCATTTAGTAAATGGGACAAAAAACTCATGACATATTAGCCTCCATTCTCTGTTGATGTCCCTTAAAAGGGATTTTATGACATTTATCACAGAATGATAGCTTAGATTCAATTTAAAACTCATCCTGGTCCTTAATATTCCTTTGGATCATCTCTCAAATGATATATTTAGTTAATTGAGTTGACACAAGAAATTAGGAGTAATTTTACATGTACTTTCCTCTTTGTGAAACAGGAAAATTGTTATTCATTAGCTCCCCAATTTTGAGCTAAGTACAAAGTGTTACTGAAAACTTTGAAAGAGAATCAAAACTGTGAGTTTATCCCAACAACATTTTTTTTTTGGCATTTTAAGACAGGCTTTTTACAGAAAGATTTTAAGAGACATCACTGATGTGTTGACAAAGTGCCACTTTGCTTATTTAATGGCAAAAAAATTAAGATGTAGGTTAGATATATATATAGCATTCCACATGACTGAGTTAACTATTTTTCTGTTACTCTGTTTTGGTTTTCAATAAATATTAGCCCATTAGTGACATGCCAATGCCACAGACTTGATAGTTTTTGTCATTGATTAACTAGAATAATAAGATCAAATTACATTGCTTGATTTCCATGAGGATTAAAGTGGCTGGGCACAGTTCCATTATTTGCTGGAAAAGAAATGATTGCTGGGTCATGTCCTGTAATAATAATTGGCACAACTTTGTGAAGAAGAATTCATATTCAACCCATTTTATTTCTTGCTATTTCTGAGTAAGAAGCCATTGAATCCTTAAGTAATTTGATTCCGCTTCCTGTTAACTTTCAAATCAATCTATTAGAAGATGTGATCTAGCCAAGTGTTTCCCAGACTGTGAGCTCTTAGCATTCGTCTCTTATTTAACATCTGCTTTCTTTTTCATTGATTTCTTTCCAGACTATTTCCATGCTCGCACATTGTTCTTTATCCTTTGTTTTCAGAAATCAAGCTCTTGCCCTCTCCCAAACAGAATCTAGTTTTTAAAAGAAAAAAACCCATAATTTAGATGGAGAACCTGTATACTAGGAAAATAAGATAAATTCTCTAAAAGGCTTGGTATTGTGGTTCAGTGATATGAAGCACTGTACCAAGATTATTAGAACTGTTTAGGAACTGAGATATTTAAAAACATTTTAATCAAAGTAGGTGTAAAGTTAACTAAAGTTAGCTGGAAAGTTCTTTAAAAAGATTATGAGTGTGTGAGTAGAGGGAAACTTTTTTTAGTTTCTGAAAGGATCGTGAATTTGGGCCACTATGAATTCACACATCTTCTCTCAATGGTCTGTCTCTGTTGTTCAGTGTCCCTTTCAGGCCTCTCTACAAGGTTGCATGTGCTCTATAGCTGTAAATTGGCATCTTGGCATCTTCTTCCTTCTGACCAGATCAAAACCAAAATCTTGAACTTGTTTACATTTGCTTCATCTCACTTCACCTGCCTCTCTTTCCTGCCCTCATGAAGAGTCACATGATTCTAGCTCAGCCCACCTGACGCTCTGGAACAGATCCTGTTTCTGGTCCCAGGAAGTAGCTCAAGCTACTCACCTGGATAAATACACTGTTAATCTTACTCTGACTTTAAGGATCATTTTAATAATTGAGCTTCTGCCTTGTTCTTTTGATACATGGTGACATTGTCTTACTCACCAGTCACTTCTCCCTACCAGCCTCAGTGAGTAGAGCTTCTGTTTAAGTCACTACCTTGTTGCTAGAACCTTGTCACTTGCTTTTATTTTATTTTATTTTATTTATTTATTTATTTTTATTGTTGGGGATTCATTGAGGGTACAGTAAGCCAGGTTACACTGATTGCATTTGTTAGGTAAAGTCCCTCTTGCAATCATGTCTTGCCCCCCGAAGGTGTGGCACACACCAAGGCCCCACACCCTCCCATCTTTCCTCTCTTTGCTTTTCCTTCCCCCACCATGACCTTAATTGTCATTAATTGTCCTCATATCAAAATTGAGTACGTAGGATTCATGCTTCTCCATTCTTGTGATGCTTTACTAAGAATAACGTCTTCCACTTCCATCCAGGTTAATACAAAGAATGTAAAGTCTCCATTTTTTTTAAATAGCTTAATAATATTCCATGGTATACGTATACCACAGCTTGTTAATCCATTCCTGGGTTGGTGGGCATTTAGGTTGTTTCCACATTTTGGTGATTGTAAATTGAGCTGCAATAAGCAGTCTAGTACAAGTGTCCTAATGATAAAAGGATTTTTTTCCTTCTATGTAGATGTCCAGTAATGGGATTGCAGGATCAAATGGGAGGTCTAGCTTGAGTGCTTTGAGGTTTCTCCATACTTCCTTCCAGAAAGGTTGTACTAGTTTGCAGTTCCACCAGCAGTGTAAAAGTGTTCCCTTTTTGTGATGTGGGCCATTCTCACTGGGGTTAGATGGTATCTCAGGGTGGTTTTGATTTGCATTTCTCTAATATATAGGGATGATGAACATTTTTTCATATGTTTGTTAGCCATTCATCTGTCTACTTTAGAGAAGGTTCTATTCATGTCTCTTGCCCATTGACATATGGAATTGTTGGCTTTTTTCATGTGGATTAATTTGAGTTCTCTATAGATCCTAGATATCAAGCTTTTGTCTGATTCAAAATATACAACTATCCTTTCCCATTGTTTGGGTTGTCTCTTTGCTTTGGTTGTTGTCTCCTTAGCTGTACAGAAGCTTTTCAGTTTAATGAAGTCCCATTTGTTTATTTTTGTTGTTGTTGCAATTGCCATGGCAGTCTTCTTCATGAAGTCTTTCCCCAGGCCAATATCTTCCTATGCTTTCTTTGAGGATTTTTATTGTTTCATGCCTTAAATTTAAGTATTTAAGTCCTTTATCCATCTCGAATCAATTTTGTGAGTGGGGAAAGGTGTGGGTCCAGTTTCAGTCTTCTACATGTGGATATCCAGTTCTCCCAACACCATTTATTGAATAGGGAGTCTTTCCCCCGATGTATGTTCTTCTTTGGTTTATCAAAGATTAGGTGGTTGTAAGATGTTACTTTCATTTCTTGGTTTTCCATTTGATTCCAAGTGTCTATGTCTCTACTTTTGTGCCAGTACCATGCTGTCTTGACCACTATGGCTTTGTAGTACGACCTAAAATCTGGTATGTGATGCCCCAAGCTTTATTTTTATTACTAAGAACTGCCTTAGCTATACGGGATTTTTTCTGGTTCCATACAAAATGCAGAATCATTTTTTCCAAATCTTGAAAGTACGATATTGGTATTTTAATAGGAATGGCATTGAATAAGTAGATTGCTTTGGGAGGTATAGACATTTTAACAATGTTGATTCTTCCCAGTCATCAGAACTTTTTTTTTTTTTTTTTTTGCTTTTAACAAACTTAAATATATATATATATATATAACCCATTTCTTAACTCCATACAAAAAGCAATATAAAAATATAAGGGTTGGATTAGACTGTAGAACTCTTGCTCAATCCCTCATTTCTAAACAGCCTTTTTCTCCAAATTTAACTCATTCTGAATAAGATAATAGAAGGAAATAATTCCATAAAATATACTTTTCTTATGATTGTCATCCTTTTAATTAATGTACATTATACCTCTATCTATTAATTAAAGTAGCCAATTACTAATGTGAATTATTATTTCTTATCACAGACACATACTTGAGCCTATACACAAAGTTTTAAAATTCAGAACTTCAATGTCATTTCTATGATTATAATTGTTATCTTGAATTTGCTCACTGGTTGCCATAGAGAATGATGTTTCTTGGTTTTGGAGACAATTAACAGATATTTACCTTTGTTCAGACTAATTTATGAGTATAGGGGTTTTTTTGGAAAAGTGGTAGTAGGATTGCTTCATTTGCCTCGTGAATTTTTGCTGTTCTTTTACACAAAGTTTGATCTCAGTTGGCCTCTCTACTGTTACCCTGAATTACTCAGAAGTAGAAAATGAAATTCCACACATAGGATATCAGTTTGCTACTCATAACAAGGCTTCTCTGTGGCTGCTCATATATTGGATGTGAAGAGCTCATTATAACCTCTCAAGACAGGGAAAGAAAAATAGAAAGGTAGGGGCTTTCAACCAAATGGACTGGTATGAACTTCCAGACCTGAAAGAGGTCCTAGGTGGAGAGGTGCATGACTCGTGCCAGGCTGATGGCACGAGTCAAGCCCAGGTTACCTTACTATACACTCTGAGGTGACAGAGGAAATAGTAAGGGAGCTCAGGAGGAAAAGAATCACAGCAGCCCTCTCAGGACTCATAATCAGGGCAGACATTATGGCAAATGCATGTGCCACTCAGGAAACCACCGTCATCCCAGTGGCCCAAAAGCCACGTTAGGGATTTACCATTGCCATCGTTCCCGCACTGCCTTTTTTAGTTGTTCATTCCTTACTTTAAATCTCCCCAGGAGAGGGTGTGATTAAGCCTCTTAGTCATAATCTGGTGTAAGACTTCCTCAGCTAGGCTATCATGTGGGCGCTGCTGCTCAAGTCAAATTCCAATCTTGGTTGAACTAGTCACCGACTTGTGTGTGTCTGTTTGTTTGTTTGTTTTGTTTGTTTTAGAAAGAAACAGCTGGATTGATATCAGGAAGGTTCCATGAAATGGGATTTTTTTCTGGATGCCAAAGTTTGGTTATTATCGTTGTTATTCCCCCCCCCCCCCACCCACCCAAATAACCTTTTGTCTTATTTCACTCACAGGACAGATGCAGTCCAGTATTTTCTTTTTGTCTAGGTTCCAAATCATGATTTGCCTTATCCCCTTTTAAGCTCTGTTGAAGGCTCATTTCACCATGAAGTCACTTCTGTTCTCAGTGCAACAGCTTTAGTGCAGGCAAATCCCCACCACCTCATCCCCAGAATTACTATCTAAGCTTCTTTACAATTCTTTAATTGATAAGAGCTCTGCTCCCAGTTCATTTTACATGTTGATTATAGATAAACACTTTCATCATTGTTTGCAGTTAAATATTCTTGAATCATAAAAGATTTGAGAGAACAAATTTACCTGTTACAGAAAGAGAGGTTGAGTCACTTTCCTCTATATGGAAAAATATGTAGAGAGCTAGGACTCTACATTCTATTCCGTATAAGTCTGTTTCCTAAAATAGTATTTTACACACAACGTCCTTTCTTAAGAGCCCTGATGTAACATTGTACATTAAGACCAAGTTTTTTATCTATGGAGGAATATTCTCTCTGCCTCACAAAACTTCTATCATCCTATGAGGCTGCTGTTCTTATAATTCTATGATAACCTTCTTTCAAATTCTTCTCTGAACTTGTTCTCATAATACTGTTTCATTTTACTGTCCCCCTTTCCACTTTTACTCCTTTTCTCCTGTTCTATCCATCCTGCTAGCCAAGGTATTACAGTTCCTACACTTCTTTTAAGCCCTAACCAGAGCTCTCCATATCAACATGATGTATAAAACAATGCTACAATGAATAATGTGTTATGTGGACTGTATAAAGTCCCTAGTAAACAATTAGGTTTTGAAATTATGCTGAAGCCTATTTAAAATATTATGCTTGAATTTATAATTAATTTGCCGTACACTTATTTTATCCTCTCCATAATTTCCTTCAAGTTGCTGCTTACAGGGAAATCAGTTGACTTAAATTTGTATTATCCCTTAATTTCCATTCTTTGTGTCTACTGCTTTCTAGCTTCTACTAAATGAGGAACCCTACTTTAATTGTAAATCTGTCAGCTAAAAAAACTCAAAGAGGAGCTTGTTAGAAATGCAGATTCTTAGGTCCCACTCCAGATTTAGTACATCCAAATCTGCAGTTCAACATGACAATCCAGGTGATTCCTACACATATTAATAATTAACAAATACTGCTATACAAACATTCCTATATGTATTAATAATTAACAAACACCAAAGAATTCCATCTGGATGATCATTAAATTTTGCATTAAAAAAATAAGGAAATATGTAAATCTCAGTTTTACTACATGCACGTGTGTGATATGTCTGTGTGTTTGAGACAGGAAAGAGAGAGATAGAAAGATCAGGGAAAATATTTTGGATATAAATAACTTCTTTTGCTGCAGCATATACTTGGCTTTATAAATATTCACTGAATATATTTTCTACTGAGACTATTATTTCTTCTATGCTTTATTTTTTTTCCATTTTGTGTGAGCACTTTAAGCCACATAGGATAATGGAGCTGCCAAGATATTACTTCAAAAAACACACTGGAGGTATCTGAGAGCTGAAATCATTTGATGAATTTTTAAAAAGCTGGCCACTTTTTAAAGGCATTTATAATTCAAGGTGTTTGATTAACTTTTAAAGAGTTGAGTATTGGTAGATTTAAAAATCAAAGGAAAAACTTGGTGTGATCTGGTGGATTTTTGGAGCTGGAAAGAAGTAGGAAAACTGTGGTCTGGCCTTCCTTAGCTTTGATATTTTTATATGATTTTTGTTTTAGTCACATAACAGATCCTCATTAATCTTCTATGTATATATCACATGGCTAACATGGTGTTAACAGTGATTTTTTCCTACTTACGGAATAGATATTCTGAGAACTACTAATATAAAGTCCATCAAGTATTTTAACTTGCCAAAAAAATTAGTATGAATAGGGATAGATACCAGTTAATAAATCGTATTGTGTGAACCTGATTTTATGCAAACATTCCCAGCTGAAGGAGTGACGGTGGAACTGAGAGGCACAGACACTCTGAGGAAGAGCAAGCAGGTTCAGGGTAGAAGGTATAAACCTGAATGAAAACACCTACATGTGCAACCCAAGGAAGCAATCTTGTCATAAACATGACAATAATATAATCATAATAACATATCATAAACTGAATTAACAGGAACCAGAAAAGAGCTTTGTAGCTTCTGGCAGATAGGGCCAAAGCTCTTCAAAAAGATATGGCTGTTTGAAACATTGTATCAGAGCATTTGTTTTCTGAAGAATATTTCCAATCAGGTGTAAATCATTCTGCTTTGCACTGATTAATTGATTGATTGATTGATTCATTCATTCATTCCATATTTCTTGAAGTAAATATGATATGGCTAAATCTATGGTAACAAAAAGACATTTCAAATGTAATTGTTGTATTTGACTTGAAGAACATTACAGTTTAATATTGAAAAATCATATAAACAAGTAAGTTTAATAAAGTGTTGTAGAATCTAAGAGACAAGATGAGCAAGATAGAAAGGAGGCACAAAGATAAATTCTCCCTGGAACAATTAAGAAAAAGTGTCTTTGTGTGTGAAGCCTTCCTAGGAGAGACACAGTCTAATGAATTTGGAAAGTTAGTTTGTGAACTGTTAGTGAAAGGGTGAAGGGTATAGGAAATGATAGTTATATTTCACAAATTTGGCATCCCACTTGATATGTGAAGCATTACCTTGGTTATAGCAGGTAAAACAAAAATCACACACACACACACACACACACAGACACACACATACACACACACACGCACACACAAAGAAAAAAAATACAAGGAATAGAAGGAAGGGGGGGAAAAAAAGGAAACATGTTTTCTGAGTGCCCACTAGGTGCTAGGTTTGTGATAGACTCTCCACAGGCATAGTTTTAGTTAACCATGCCACAACTTTGTCGACAAATAATTGCCAATGTATAACTTATCTGAGATGTTGCTACTGTGTTAACACTTAGAGCCCTGGCTGATCACCCTAACTTAATACGTTTTAAGAGAGATGAGTTCATTAAACTTGGAGCTAAGATTTGCTCGACACCCCCCACAACCCCCAAAAAACAAAACCTTTACTTGATACAAATGATCAAAAATAACAGTTTGGCATGAGTAGTAACAGAGGGCACTTATACTGTACAATTAGAACTGTGTCTATGTGAATTGAAATGACCAGATATATCTTTAGAAAAAGCAAAATTGGGTATTCTGGTTATTAGGATATGTGTTACTATATATATTCTATATGCACGTAATTGTTCCTTCATAAGATATGTATTTGGAAATGTGTTAAATTCAATCTCAGTTTCAGAAGATTATAGAAAATGTGAAATACGTTAAAATAAGTCAAATACTACAAAATTTGCATCTGTTTAATGTTCTATGCTAATCTGAATATCTTTAGATCCCTATTCAAATGCATTGACATCCAAAGTACTTCTACCAGCCAAGTTTAATATGCAAATTGTTTTAAGCCAGATGTTACCATTTCCTATGCCATAGAGAGAAAATATTTGACTAGTTCACTAATATAAATATAGAAATATTACAAATAGAAAAAGAAAACCCCAAAGTGATATTTCCTCTTGCACATTATGACACACTGCATTAGAAACCTAAGTAATTTATAAGAAATTAGCATTTTGATGCATTACAGAGAATTACCGTATATACTCGAGTATAAGCCGAGTTTTTTCGGCACAAAATTTGTGCCAAAAAACCCAAACTCGGCACAAATTTTGTGCCAAAAAAAACTCGGCTTATACTCGAGTATATACAGTACTTTTATTTCATGATATCAGGTACAAAAGAAAGAAGCTGCTTTTGCTTAGGTTACTATGAGCAGCTGAGTACAATGTTTTCCCATAAATTCTGGGAACTCGGATTGCACACATTACTTAAAAAATTTCAGACATGAGTTCCTGATTAGCTCTGTGACTGCAATGTCACACTCAGTTTTTGAGGTCAGGAAAATATTTCTGCCTTGCAATATGCTTGAAGCCATTTGCCCAACCTTATAAAAATGACTAGATGTAGAGTTGACAGTAATGTTCAGGTGGACTCAAATGTTTATTATCAGGGTTAACTAATGTCAGCAAAAATAGCAATGGGCAGTTGATACATCTTACACTCTAAGGATTATTAAAAGTGTACAGATAGTGCGCTAGCCAGATTTAATCACTGGTGCCACACACTTTCTGACACTGAAATTGAAAACAGTTTTCTAATGTTTCTGTGACAGGGTAAATAACCAACAGTTTTCATCTTAGCTAGGTCATTAGCCATTCATAAATATCATATCAAGAAAACCAGGAAAATTATACCAAATTAAAGTTAATGTGCAAAGTCCTCATCATTTGTACAGTTGATTATACAATATAATAGAAATTTGCATCCAGATGAAGGGACATATTACCCAAGCAAATTTGCACTAAGGTTCATAAAACAGTGATTATATGACTAGGAAATCCCTAGGTAAGTTTTCAGAAAGTAAGAGAAAGGAAGGGAGGAGGGAAGGAAGGAAGGGACAGAGAAAGGAAAGGGAAGGGAAGGGAAGGGAAGGGAAGGGAAGGGAAGGGAAGGGAAGGGAAGGGAAGGGAAGGGAAAGAGAAGGAAAGGAAGAGAGTTGGACAGACAGATTCTGGAAAATATGCCAAGATATTGTTTTAAAAGCTTACATCTGTAAGCTATGCTTAGCTTGTTCTTTGGCAGTTTAATTTTACTTTTTATTTTATTTTATTTGCTTTATGAAGTCAACTCGAGCACCCCAAAACCAGTTCATTTCCCACCTGTCAAGTCAGGGGATGTCTACATGAAGAAAAGCATTATCAAATAGTCTTGATACTTTTCTTAATTATAGACATTGCACAAAACCTCAAAGATAAGTTATGTAGCTTAAGGAAGCTACATAAAACATTTGGCAAAAGAGGAGACGCCTCCCAGGGGAACCAACACTATATCATCTGAAACTTAAGAACAGAACGTAGGGTGGCCTTTAGCTTCATTCGTGATCATTCTGACGTATTCATGAGCATTTTCAAATCATTCTGTCCAGGCTCAAAAGCCAATGTAGCAGGTTCTGGGAGGGATACACACATGTAACTGGACGGTACTGTTTTTAATACATCTTAAACCTTCTAGGGTATTGCAGGCACTATTTAGAAATTAGAAATACCATACCAAAAAAAATTGTTTTAAAGTGATAAAACGAATACCTAATTTCCAAGAAACCTAAGGATTTGAGAGGCAGATGACTAAACAGTTTTCTTTCTCTCCATCCTTTACTCACCCCCCAAATCTCATTCACAGAGATACAGACATAGACCCAGTAAAACACAAAATCTCTGTAACACCCAACACAGGTCTGTGTTTACTCAGTAAGTAAATTTCTAAAATAATACCATATCAAGAGAAAACTAATTCACAGAGAAGTACCTGCTTTATTCATATTGAATCTGGAAATTCAGTTCATAAAATCCAGCACTCTGATGGTCAGAAAGTTTATTTTCGTGTCATTTCTTAATTCTGTTATTCATGGTAGAAGCCAAAGGTATGGAGGCATTTTAAAAAGGGAATATTTTAAGGGTTTTTCATACTGCCCAGTGACTGTTTCTACTTCCATGAGTATACACCTTCATTTGTTCTGTTTCTCAGTAAAAAATTACTGAGGAGATGCAGTGAGATGATGCCTCAGAAGTTTTAGGTTGATGATTAAAAAGTTTTTGCATAACTATTGAAAGGACTTGGTGTAAGTCTATATTGAGCCATTAGTTTCTGCCTGGGGGGAAATGTCACTTTAAAGACAAATGGATTTTATTTATGTGGTGGATTAAATCATTCATTTGTAGAGCACGTTGCTATTTGTTTCAATAATTCAAGTCGGCAAACATTAAGCATCTACTATGTGTCTTGTGGGCACTAGAGATACGAAGATTAATGACCTTTAGAGACAAATTTTGAATAAGTTACAGACTTAATAAAATTCTAAGATATGTAATTGAGTTTTATATTTTACTGAAAAATAAAGTCCACAGAATGTAAGTATGTGTCCAAATCCTCACAGCCAAGAGTAGTCAGTCTCAGACTAGATAACACCAGACTGCAAAACCCCAGGCCAGTGCATTTTATGCTACACATAGCCAGAAACATACACAAACACATACCTCTAAAGTAAGTCAGGCAATTGTATGCATACACCTGAATCAACAAGGAACCAACCATCGCTGTTGCAGAAAATTCCCCAAATAGCACTCTCTACTTCATTACTTGGCAAAAAAGATCAAATTGAACTATCAGTCTTGACCTCACAAAATAAAAAAGTAAAGTAAGTGCATTATATTTTTAAATAAAATTTAATGGAGAGGTAAGATTTGTTAAGCAATAACACCTTAAGTTTTACTGACACAGCAATACAGGAAAACTTTCATTAAACGCTTACAATACATGCACACTTTGTTTTTCATATAGGCTTGAAACATTATTTAAAAATCATCCTCTGACAAATTTGTTTTCTTACCAATGACAGCATTTAATTAATTCAAGACAGTATTACTTACTAATGGAGATGTATACTACGTAACATATGTTACATATACAGTACTATTCATCTATTATATGAGGACTCGAAATAAGAAAGGCCAGAAAATCATTTTCAGATAATCGTATTTAGAAAAAAAAATACGAATAAGCACATTCTATCCTTCAATGAGCCTATTTTTTGCCATACCTCTAAAATGACTATACATATTGAAAGTAGCTATATTTTTTATTTCATAAACTTTCTTTTCAAACACAAAACTAATATACAAATTCATTCTCATTACAAAAACAAAGTCCAGGCAATTTCTAGGCTTAAGACAAATCAAAATCCATTTCCTGTGTAAGTTGATCCTCAGGATGTGTCTTTAATTTTTCCCTTTACAGAGACCCTGTTAAAAGTAGTAAAATTATAAATATATGCCCAAACCACAAAGAGACATGATGTGTGTATTCAGGAATAATCAACATATTTCAGGAAGACAGAAAGTAGTTGTACACTTTCAATATATGCATAAAAACCAACAAACCCCCCAACCCAAAGCTAAGAAAACCAAAATAAATTCCTAAACTAAAAATAAAAGTTGTTTTAATAAATATTACCAATTTACATTTTAAGAAAAAAAAAAAAAAAAAAAGAGTAAGTTCCAGATAACATAGGTTCCCTAGCTATCGACCATTGCCCTTTCATCCTTTGTAGTAGATTTCTGATTTTGTGTGGCTGAAAACATACACCATTGTGGGAATTAAAACCAATATCCACTCAATTCACTCACTAACAGTATCTTATTCCAGTTCACCAAATATTAAGTGTTGAATCCTTTCCTGGAACTAAGGGTGGCCATAGGATACAGTTCTGATAATAAGATGTTGGAGAAAATAAAGGACCTTCAGTCTGACTTTCACTTTTATAATAAAAAGAAATGTAGGAAGGAAGTCTTTCCTTATCTCCCTGATTTGGATGCTGTTGTGTGAGGATATGAAGTGCATGGAATCACTGCAGCCAATTCGGGATCATGAGGGAAGGCCACGCAAAACCCAATTGCTAGTACAGTACTTTGGTGTCACCCAGGTGCTGAGCCACGCTGGCTCTGCTGACCCCGCATTTTTGTTTTTCGATATAATGACATTGTTTTATTGGATAAGCTAATGTTATTCAGGAATTCTGTAACATGTAGTTAAAAGTACACTAGTAGGCTGGGTGTGGTGCTTATACCTGTAATCCCAGCACTCTGAGAGGCTGAGGTGGGTGGATTGCCTGAGCTCATGTGTTGGAGACCAGCCTGAGACAGAACAAGACCTCATCTCTAAAAATAGCCGGTAGTGTATGATGCCCCATGATCACATCAATGTACACACCTATGATTTAATAAAAATAAATAAATAAATAAATAAATAAATAAATAAATAAATAAAAATAAAAATAGCCGGGCATTGTGGTAGGCACTGTTAGTTCAAGCTACTCAGGAAGCTGAAGCAAGAAGATCACTTGAGCCCAGAGTTGGAGGTTTCTGTGAGCTGTGATGCCACAGTACTCTACCGAGGCCCACATAGTAAGACTCTGTCTCAAAAAAAAAAGTACACTAGTGGTTCCTAATGACTATTGAAGGGAAAATAGCGTGAGCTTGGAATATATATACAGAGGACTGGGGCCAATGAAAAAGGAGATATCCTGGAGGAATCCTAAAGAAGCTCTTAGTTAACCAACAAAGGGCAGAACAAAAAATGAGGAGAAAAAAAGGGTGACTGATTGTGACAGTAGATACAGAAACAACTGACTCCACATCTCCTGCTCCACCGTGCAGAATAGCCTACAGGCAACTTTGTACTCTCTCTGAGGAGAGGAGAAATCAGTGGCTCTTGCAGAAGGCAAATGACACGAAGCAAAGTACAAGGCCAGTCAAGAGAGAAGTCGGTCACCAGGAGTGAAGTCAGTCACCGAGAGAGAAGTCAGTCACCCAGAGAGATGTCAGATACTAAGAGAGAAGTCAGTCACCTAGAGGAAAGTCAGTCACTAAGAGAGAAGTCGGTCACCCAGAGGGATGTCAGATGCTGAGAGAGAAGTCAGTCACCAAGAGGGAAGTCAGTCACCGAGAGGAAAGTCAGTCACTGAGAGAGAAGTCGGTCACCTAGAGGGATGTCACATACTGAGAGAGAAGTCAGTCACCAAGAGGGAAGTCAGTCACCGAGAGATGTCAGTCACCGGGAGTGAAGTCAGTCACTGAGAGTGAAGTCAGTCACAGAGAGAGAAGTCAGTCACCAAGAAGGAAGTCAGTCACCGGGAGTGAAGTCAGTCACCGAGAGAGATGTCAGTCACCAAGAGAGATGTCAGTCACCTAGAGGGAAGTCAGTCACCCAGAGGGATGTCAGATACTGAGAGAGAAGTCAGTCACCAAGAGGGAAGTCAGTCACCAAGAGAGATGTCAGTCACCGAGAGGGAAGTCAGTCACCGAGAGGGAAGTCAGTCACTGAGAGTGAAGTCAGTCACAGAGAGAGAAGTCAGTCACCGAGAGGGAAGTCAGTCACCGGGAGTGAAGTCAGTCACCGAGAGAGATGTCAGTCACCGAGAGGGAAGTCAGTCAGAGAGTGAAGTCAGTCAAAGAGAGAGAAGTCAGTCACCAAGAGAGAAGTCAGTCACCAAGAGGGAAGTCAGTCACTGAGAGGGAAGTCAGTCACTGAGAGAGAAGTCAGTCACCAAGAGTGAAGATCTCCTCACTCTGGCACTGAGGGAAATGTGAAGACAAGCTCTCCACCTTTTTGTGCTAAAGAAAAAATCTTAAGAAAATTCTGCAACATCACCTGAGCTTTTATTTTTAAATGTGAATGAACATGAATAAGATATCCAAGGAAAACGTTCAACACACAAGGGAAAGACCTTAACATGGAGACAGAAACTATGATTCTAGAGTAGAGAGAATGAATTCAGGGAAGAGAAGAGAAATTCAAAATATAAATGTCATAAATATAAATATAATAATAAAACAAGAGTTTTTCTTTTCACTTTTTGCAGTTTTAGTGCAGTAAATTTTATATATATAATGCTTCCGTTTAATATGTACCATCCTCTGCCCAAGGCAACCACTAGTCCATCATCTGTCTCTATACATTTGTCTTTTCTGAATGATTTACACAAATGGAAACACACATTACATGGCCCATCGTGTCTTCTAATGTACAATTTGTAGTCAACATTTAATAGTAAAACATGTCTTATTACTTTGTTTGCCAGGAGGTGGCAATTGTAATTATATAACATGGCATTAGTACTGTAGTGACATGGGAATTTAATTTTGAAGTAGTATTGAAAATGTTGCCTCTTATTATATTCAAATATTAGGCAAATTCCATGGTATGACAATTTGCTTAAAAATTGGCCAATATAGAGTCTTCTTCCTACACAACCTGCAAATGCATGCATGTGTGTACACATGCACACGTTAATGCACAAACATGAGGAGTACAAACATGAATATTCTACAACATCATTTAGCAAGATTACGAAGTGTAAAGTTAACTGGTGCTTTAGGTGGCATTTCCCTACATCCATCTTATCTTCCCATGAGCTCTTCTTTAGTGTCTGCATATGTTTAACAGTGTTCTTACCATATTGTATTCAAATGAACTTTTTAATAAGATCACTATTGTTTACCACTTATATTCTGTAAGTAATATGAAAGTGGATATGTGAGTCACTATGGAAATTTTGAGACAGATGGTGTTATGGTCCATTATTTCACTTCCAAGAAATACAATCTACAGCATCCTTTCTGACTCACCCATCCAAATTTCAACCTACTCTGCCTATGAGTGTAGCTGGGAGAGCTTCATTTGTTTCTGTTCATGTGGATTTTGCTTTTTTATTTTATGTATCTCAAAACTTTCATAATGAACCACATATTATGTGTGAGTCCTATTTCCAGCCCTAACATCAGTAAAGTACATAGAACCTATAACATAATTATTCATAACGTGTCTCAATATGAACTGAATTTAAGTTCAAAAGAGCGAGAGTGTGAATTTAGACATTTAATCATTATTTTATGCTTCCTTTTGTTAAAAGGTTGTACATTTTATAAATTGTGGTATATGTATACCATGGAATATTATGCAGACTTAAAAAGATGGGGACTTTACCTCTTTTACATTTACATGGATGGAGCTGGAACATATCCTACTTAGTAACTTATCTCAAGAATGAAAGAAAAAATATCCAGTTTACTCAGTACTATTATGAAACCAATTTACAATCATTCACACTTTCACATGAAGAATAGATCATAGATCACAACTATGGCCCATGATGAAGGAGGGAGGGTATGGGAGGGAAGGGCGGAGGTCAGCTCGAGGGAAGGTGAATGGTGGGATCACACCTATAGTGCATAATGCAAGGGTACCTGTCGGATCTATTAGTATAAATGTCTTAACACAATAATTAAGTAAACAAGCTGAGGTATATATTAACCAGTGCGATGTAAGCGTTCCTAATTGTATATGAAATTATCACAATGTACCCTACAAATACATTAATGCATACATAATATATGTATTTATGATTTAATTTAAAAATTTTTAAATTTCAGAAATACTTCTATTAATTTTTTTATGTTGGTTTTTTTAGAGATTAAAAAGTTTTTAATTGTTTTCAAATTTAAAAAATCAAAGCCTATTTTAATTCCGAATATCTTGGGAACAAAATGGCAAATTATTTTAATAGGTATATTTGAGTAGTAAATAATGAAATTGCAATGTACAAATGTTTGTGTATCAAATTTTGTGATTCCCAATTTCAACAACAACAAAAAAACTTCAACAAAGAATTCTTCATAGGAATTATTTAAAAATAAAGTCCTTTAGTGCATTTGGAATATCATTTTCTTCAGATCTATTTCACTAGGAATATGAAGCCAATCCTCTGAGATGTATGATAGGACCTTTTCAGCCAATGTTTAGACTCGTTTTGGCTTCTGTCTAGATAATACCATCTGCTTACTGACTTCCAGAATTTATACAAAACTTCTGTTGGATTATAACCCCTTCCTGTATTCAACTCCATTGTGAATTTTTTATTCTCCTTTCCATATATTTTTGGTTTCTCTGTTTGTTATTCGGGGGGGGGGGGGGAGGGTTGGTGTAGAGTATGGGCATAATCTGTTTTGATTTTTTATTTGAACCAAAAGCTTTAGTTGTTTAAAAAGGGCATTGTATTATAACTGAGTATTGGCACTTGGATACTTTCAGTTGCCAAACAGAAAATGTTGCAAATCACTGGTTTCTCATTCCCAGAGACTCCTTTTTTGTTGTTGTTGTTAATAATGGGAAGCCTGTATAACGGTTTTTAAAAGAAAAGATCAAATGGAGTCTTTCCTCCTTGTTTTTACAGAGATTTGCCTGCTGACCAAAGGACGTCGTACTGCCAGTGTTCGAGCTGACACATACTGCCGTCTTTATTCTCTCTCGGTGGACAATTTCAATGAGGTCCTTGAGGAATATCCAATGATGAGAAGAGCCTTTGAAACAGTTGCCATTGACCGACTAGATCGGATAGGTATTCTAGCTTTCTATCTTCTTCACACGGAATTTTGTTTTCATCTGGTGGGATAATACCCGTGTGCAATCAAAGGTCCCAAATGCTAGTACTTGACTTGCTTGTTAATTGGTGTAGAAATAGCAATTAGCTGTAGTCATATAAGGTCTGGGTCCCTATGTTTCTATCTCTTCTAAGTATCCTGGTTTGTTTATTCATGTCTGTTTTTACCAGCTACACAATCTGAGTCCCCGAGTGATGCGAACACAGTTTGAATCTTCAGGTAAAACGTAGTGACAAAAAGCCTACTTAGCATTAAAACAGAACTAAAAGTACAATAGTACGAGTCTACATTACAAACTAAATTTTATCACAAGATTTTTTTTAAGGTCAGCTTTACATTTTATCTTTACTCAAAGAATCAAAAACTTGTGTAATGAAATTAGTCTCACCAGAGACTGAAATGTTTGTAATACAGACTCAAGAAGTAAAAACCCTTGATAGAAGTGCCCTAATAGATGCTTTACCTTGCAAATATCAATGTAGTTTAATAGTTTTTCTGCTACTAAATGAAAAATATATAAATTAGGCCTTTTTAGTTATGCTAATTTAAGGTTTGCATAATGGCCATGGTAAAGTTAGATCAGAGTAGTTTGTTGTTAACTTGCCTAGAGACCCTTCCCACGCCTACACCTTCCTTGCTGGCCCTCTCCTTCTTTGCCTCCTCTGCCACCTTAACTCTGCTCAACCTTCACATCTCCCTTTAGACATCACTTCCCCAGAGAAATCTTTGATCTTTTGCCCCCAACGAGACTGAGTATTCTGGAGATGTTCTCCTATAGCCTCTGAAGTTCCTCTATTATTAAATTATTATTATTATTATAAAAGCACTGCTTTATTATTATAATTGCTGAAAGGATGCTACGTTTTCTTAATGTAGAGCATATGTCTAATTTGCCTTAACATGCATAGTACTTGGTATACAATGACTATTTGTTGAAGAGAGGTAGGAAAGAGGGTGGAAAAATGACTCAAAAAAGATGGGGCTGGGATCACTTGTAATAAACAAGGAGCTACCTCAAGTGCTTCCTTCTTATGAAAGTCAAGACTTTAGAATGTTGTGTTAAGTCAGCTTTTTTCCTGAACTTAAGTCTTCCTTTCACTCTATGTTAATAGATGGCATGAGGGTCTGAAATGAGATTAAAAGAAGTAAAGGTAATATTTGGACATTCCCAGTAGACATAAAAAATGTATTATAAATTCACATTGATATCTTAGATATTTCACAAAATATAATTATGCAAGAAATGGGTACTCCGGAAAACATCTTTAGTTAGTTTAAAAAATAACTTTTGGGGAGTTGATACGTTTATGAGACTGATTTCTGAACATATATTTTTTCCTAAACCAACTAGTTTTAGACAAAATATTTAAATCAGGATATGTAAATAGAGAATGTCTATTAATCTAATATAATGTCACTTTCATCTAACTTACTTAAGTTATTTGCATGAAACAACTTGTAATCAGTAATCAGGCAATACAATTTCTATTAAGTACTGAATATTTTCATGTTTTGCTCTTTTTAAAATTGTAACTGCATTAAAATTTTCCCAAGGTTACAGGATTTTTTCATATTAACATGTGGGTACAAACAATTAGGTTACACAGTTGACATTTGTTGGTAAAGTGCAAGTTGTAGTTGAGCCCTTCACCTAAAGGTGTGCCAAATACTCCTACATTGCACTAGTTAGGTGAAAGCTTACCAAACCTCCTCCTTCGTCTCCTTCACCCTCCTCCCTTTCCCCTGATATTTGAATTTAATTGTGTTTTTTATTTTCTTGTGTGGGCATGTGCATCTACTGGTTTCATAATTGCATTGAATACCTTGGATACCTTTTCTCCATTCTTATGATACTTTACTTAGGAGGTATTCAAGGAGCCAAAGTTACAGTATTTGACTAGTCACATAATCACAAAGAAACATCATCTTTCTCAGTTTAGTAACCATTGCCTATGCTGTAGTTATTTAAGAGGATATGCTAAATAAGCATTTATATTTATTACTAATGTAGAAGGTTCTGTTCTTTGGGAAAATTAGGACAGTCTGTAAGAAGAGAGAGGTAACTATTTTTTTGGCAATCATTTTAAATGTCTGCATTGCCTGGCTATCAAAGAAATTACAACACCTATTTCCATTTCAAAAATATACTTTGTTACTTTCAGTCTGATGCTTTATTTAGCAACATAGCAAATGGATTTCTCTTCAGTTACATATTCATTAGGGTATGAGTGTATTAATGATGTCATAGAAAAGTCACCAGTCTTCCCTTCTTTCACCAATCTGCTATTAATTCTCCTTGTTATTCTGCCAAGGAAATTTAGTTATTACAAACCGCTGCAAAGAGGCTAGCAAGAAGATGACCTGATGTGTTTTGAGGCCCTAGAGCAGGGGTTCTCAACCTTCTTAATGCCGCGACCCTTTAATACAGTTCCTCATGTTGTGGTGACCTCCAACCATAAAATATTTGTGACCCTTTAAATACAGTTCCTCATGTTGTGGGGGTCACCACAACATGAGGAACTGTATTGAAGGATCGTGGCATTAGGAAGGTTGAGAACCACAGCCTAGAGGGAGCTGAGAGGCTGCCATAGACAGCCACACAACCACCATTCATTCAGAAGAGCAGAGATTATGAAAGAGTTCTCAATCTTGGCGTATTTAAGTATCCCCTGGGGAGATTTGTTTTTAAACTGTCAAAATCTGGACCCCACGTCTGGTTATTCAGATTTAATTGGCAGGGTACAAGTGGACATCAGTATTTTTTGAAGGTCCAGAGATAAGAAAAATATGCAGCTAGGACTGGGAATCACTAGTGTAGGTCACTGGTCAAAAGCAAAGTTGACACAGTGCTTCTGGCCTTTTGTATGCGGATCTTAGTAAATGGCAGCATCTCATTCAGCCAATGGTGGTGTCCCCAGGAGGCTGAGTTTCCAGCAGCACACAGATGCTAGGATGCAACTCGCTGCTGTCTAGAGAAGAAATACAACTGGGTTTACTTTTTCCCCTCCTCAGCCCTGTTACCTACTAATCACGTTTTCTTGGGCATTGTTCTTAACATTCCCATGTCCTGGTCTCCTTAGGGTAAAAGGGATTATGAATATTCCTATCTCACATAGTAGAGTATTAAATAAAAAAATCTCCCTAAAATCTACGGTAGAGTGCCTGTCACGTAGTGACAAACATCAGCTTTTATTTCTCCCTAGTCCTTTCTTGAAAAAGTATCTTTAAAATCAAATCTTGATTCCAGCCTATCTTGATCCAAAAGGTATTTCTTCCTCCTTTCTTTAACGTCCCCCTCACGTTAAAATAAATACCTCCATTTCTCCTGTAAAGAGGCTTCTTGCCACTTTCAGGTTTGCAACTTGACTTGAGAAGGTTAAGATTCACCAGAGAGATACAAGAAGCGTGAAATGCAGGCACCACATTCCTGGTTGGTGTCTTAAAGTGAGCGTCAGCCTCTTCTAGAAAACTCGAGAGACTTCCCTCTGCAGGAGACACTCCCACTGATGCCGCCGTCAGTCCTGGGGAGCGAGGCCTTCTAAGAGCCTGTCTTTTCTTTTCCTGACAGGGAAGAAAAACTCAATTCTTCTGCAGAAGTTCCAGAAGGATCTGAACACGGGTGTCTTCAACAATCAGGAGAACGAGATCCTGAAGCAGATTGTGAAGCACGACAGGGAGATGGTGCAGGCCATCGCGCCCCTCCATTACCCGCAGGTGGCAGCCCTGAACGCCTCGCCGTCCACCACCACCCCGCCCTCGCGCGTGCGGACCCAGTCCCCGCCGGTGTACACGGCGCCCAGCCTGTCCCACGGCAACCTGCACTCGCCCAGCCCCAGCGCGCAGACGCCGCAGCCCTCGGCCGTGCTGTCGCCCTGCTCCTACACCACCGCCGTGTGCAGCCCGCCCGTACAGAGCCCGCTGGCCGCTCGAACTTTCCACTACGCCTCCCCCACTGCCTCGCAGCTGTCCCTCATGCAGCAGCAGCTGCAGGCCCAGCCGCCACCGCAGACTCAGCCGCCGCCGCCGCCGCAGCCGCAGACGCCCGGCAGCTCCACGCCCAAAAACGAAGTGCACAAGAGCACGCAGGCGCTCCACAACGCCAGCCTGACCCGCGAGGTCAGGCCGCTGTCCGCCTCGCAGCCCTCGCTGCCCCACGAGGTTTCCACCCTGATTTCCAGACCTCATCCCACTGTGGGCGAGTCCCTGGCCTCCATCCCCCAGCCCGTGACGGCCGTGCCCGGCGCGGGCCTGCAGGCTGCGGGCAGGAGCTCGGTCCCGCAGCGAGTCACCCTCTTCCGACAGATGTCGTCGGGAGCCATCCCCCCCAACCGAGGAGTCCCTCCCGCCCCGCCTCCACCAGCAGCTGCCCTTCAGAGAGAGGCCTCCTCAGTCTTAAACACAGACCCAGAGGCAGAAAAGCCACGATTTGCTTCAAATTTATGATCCCTGCTGACTGTCAAAGCGGGCAGACAGACTCTGATAAACTGAAAACATTCTCAGACCTTATTTTATTTTATCTCCTGATAGATCCCCGTAGCCTACTATGAAGAGATATTTTAGACAGCTCTGGCCTACATGCAAAATGTAAAAATATATAAATACACATACTATTAAATATATATCTAAATTCCCAAGAGAAGGTCTAAAGACCTGTTTAGCCTTCAGTGTTACATGTCTTCCTTCCTTTAAATCATTAAAGGATTTAAAATGTTGTTGAAAGATTATTTATTTCTCACCTACTTTGACTTAATTCCTTTGACCTATTTCTGTTTTATGAAGAGTTCTTGGATTCAATGGAAACAAATGTCTGATTTTAAAAAGGCAACTCAAAGGAGCTACCGAATAGCACCAATCAAAACCTTCCTTCTTTAGCTGTGTCTCTCTACATCTAAATTGCTAAGCATTCATTATGGATGATTCAATAGCAAATCCCATTCTACAGATCTAAATTGTATTTTGGTGCTTTCAATTCTGAATTAGGTGAACGAGCAGGCCGCGTTAGGAGACTAGCATTGCCACTGTTAAGAATATCTCTAACGAGTCCGTTCATTGATCTTTCAGAAAGCTGAGGGAATATTTGTCTTCATGTGTTACTGGACTTTTACCAAGACTCAATCAATGTTAGTTGTAAATAACTTTTTTAACCCAAATAAAAAATAGCTATTTTGTGTTGTATGAAGGTAAAAGTCATTGTTTAAGAATTTAGTTCTATTGCTTCACTTCAAAACTTAGAGTTTTAAATTTTACAAAACCTAATTGTGACACTTATTCAACTGTAATGCAATGGCTTAAAACCTATGAGATTATTTTAACCTGCAATGTTTTATGCAAAACTGTATGCTCGAATCTACAAATTGCTTGTATTACACCAAAAATCCTTACTTTTCTTCCTTCTTGCCATAATCAAGCATCTGAAAATAGTCTCTGCATGCTTTGGGGGAAAAATAGGTTCAAATCAGTCATTTTAGGGGAAGGCTTACAGTATTTCTCATTTCTAGAAAAGCATAACAATTTATTAAATGCCTATCTTAAAATTCCTATAAGGCTGACTTGGATCTCTGACTTAAGTCTAGAAGTGAGGTTTTCACTTTTATTTAATATTATCACTATTATTATTATTTAAATAATTATTCGTAAACCACAGCTTGATTTGGAGTTGCAAGTATGGTCTTCGTCTTCACTGGTAATTTAGTGATTTTAGTAATTTAGTTGGTAATTTATTGTGGTGTTAATTTAAAGAAATAAATTCAATACAGCGTCATGTCTGTTTGGGAACATGCATTCTGCTCTTTGTATACTGTAACTAAATGGTTAGTAAATCTTAAGGCATGTGGTGACTAACATAGCACATAGGAGGTTTATTATTTTACATGTGCTGAAAATAGTATGGACCTGGTGACAGAAAGCAGGGGTAAAGTTGAATGTCTGTGAGCATTGTTTGTTTGTATGTTTGTTTCCTTAACTCTTTCCATGATCTGTGAGCATCCACTTCTCAAAGAAGTCCCTTAGTGATCATTTGTGCCTAATGCTTCCTGCTAATGTGGTGAATGACTGGAACACAATCAGAAGATTCCCAATAACTAACTTCTGTAAATAACCCCAGTTAAGAGAATGGCTTAAGTGGAAGTCTTCAGTATTTCTGACACTGGCAATACACTTAAGAAGAACTTAAAAAATTTACACATTGTATGGATGGGGCTGGGTCTCCAAATAGACTTGAGGACAGAAAACAGCAAAAGCAAAAGCTTTAAAGTGGATCCATGCTTCCTGTTTTGCCTTTTGTGGACATAACACCTATAATACCAAAATGAATGATTATCTTTGATTTCTAACAGATCCCAACTTGTGTGGAAGTAATCAACAATGCTAGTCAATGTAATGTTGTCGTTAACATGCTGGTGACATAGGACAGAGTGTCAGGCCTGGTATGAGATAGATTGTTCCGTCTACCTAGAACCTATGGGAAAGCTGCAAGACCATTTACATATCAGTACAAAACTCCTTTATTTTATTAAAATATGAAAATTAACTTCAATTTAATAAGATCATGTATTGGTCCTTTAAAATATTAAAGGTTTACATTTGATAGGATTAATGGATTTGGTAGTGAAATATTTTTATATATATAAATTTTTTTTTTTTTTTTTTTGAGCACTATTGGGAAACAGAAACAAAATTGAATTGCATGGTCTTTCAGTGCAACCATACAATTTTTATTCACTTTGTAATAGAATGGACAAAAAAATTAAGGTTTATATGTTCAACTAATAAAATGGTACAGGGTAAATTATATACATATATAAATATATGAATGTATATATACTTAAGTAAGAAAAAAAATTGACTCACATTCCTGTAACATAAAGGTCATTGCTAGTTGAAAAGTGACCTCTTTGCTCTGTACATAGTTAAGCCTATAGTATGGAGTTTTAATCTGTACAGAAAGAAATGTATTATTGACTGGTCTTTTTGCTGCTGAGAAGATAGTAGAAAAGCTGATTCTTACAACTGTATGATCAGGGAGAAATAAGATTATTTCTTTTGTCTTTGCTCAAAGCCATACGTATATAAATATATATAAATATTATTAATAAATTCAACAAAAAATAAAATCATGAATATTTTATTTTATTACTATAATCTAACCAATTTTTTTTTTGTTTTATTGAGTATAGGTTTGCCTGTCTTTCTATCTTTATATCATAAGATATCCAAGAGGGCTTATGTTCAATAATCATCACAAAATTAATTACATTTTATAACTGTAGAAAGAGAGTAATTAAAATAGAACATAAATTTTCCAACCATCCTTTTGTTTTACCTCTTTTGTAGCAAAAGTTGAGTTGTTTTTTGTGTGTTTGTTTTTGCTCTATACCTTCTTAGTATGTGGTTATTGTCCAATTTCAAAACTCAGTCATTTTTGTGTCCTTGTTGAATGTGAAGATGAGGAGTAATTATCTTCTAATTGACTATACAAATCTATTTTGTTATGCCCGGGACCTTGCAAAGGCTTTGGATAGTGATAGGACCTTCCAGTACAAGTGGATATTGAATCACCTAAAATCCTGAGGTGGAGATTATTACAATGAGAATAAATAGCAAAGCTCTCCTGTCTGGGGAGAGTGGCAAAAAGTTCTATTCATCAAATAAATAGCTTGTTCTCAGGTGATGATGACCTCCACATAAGTAAATGATTCCCTAAGTAATGTTCCATTTTAAAAGATGGTAATATTACAATTTAAAAACTTAAATGAGCATACTACTTTTAGAACACTCCGCAGTACACAGTAGTTATTACAATAACTTCCACAAGACATGGATAATTTAAACAATACAAGATGTTTAAAATTTTAGATGTGTTATTTCAAACCCTGAATTATTTATACTTTAAATTATCAACACTCAATTACCTTTTAGAGTTATTTATAAATCTCCACACCTTCTTTTTCAGCTTATATTTTTATGTTTCTTAATTTTACTAAATCACTTTGCTTCAATGAACATTACTTTCATCATTTATAATATTAAGCTGTTTGAGCAAGATTTCTTTTCTTTATCATTCTAGAAAATGTGCCATAAAACTAAAGTGTAGTTATTTTGGTCATTTTCACTACATTTAGCAAGGTTTTATTAAATTCTTATCCTATTTCATCTTTTTCTTTTATTGATACATACTATTTTAATATTTATGGTGTACATATGTTTGGTACATGTGTAGAACGTGTATTGATCAAGTGAGGGTATTTAGGGTAACTTGAATAACATTCTTATTTGTTGGTGTTATATCAAGTCTTGTCTTCTAGATACTTGGAAATATAAAAAATATTGTTGCTAAGTATAGTCACCCTAGTCTCGCTAGCTACTTGAAATATTACTCATGCTGTACTGTGCAAAAGAAACATGATCCTCATAGAATAAATGGATGCTGAGCTATTTTAATCCAGAAAAGAATGGCCAAAAATTTAAGGAAGTATGATGACTAGCTGGCATGTACCAAATTGTTGCTTAGTTCTATAATTTTATTCAGTATGTATCTTTTAAAGAAAAATAGCATATGAAAGGTTTTTTGGGGGGAGGGGCGAAGATATGACAGGCAATGAAATAATTTGTGACAAAGCAAAATTGTAGGCTATTTATAATCGTTTATAATCCCACGTTACCTTCGGAGAATACCGAGCCCTAAGGAATGCCCCAGGTTCCTTAAGTAGGGTAATGGGAGCGAAAGTTGAAAGTGTATTTACTTTGGATAAGATAAGGAATATAGGGTCAAGAAAATTGTAAGAGCTAGAACCAGTGAGAAAGGAAAGGACTGAAGGAACTCTGTTTATACTGAAGCAAGTTTGCTAAATCTTACACGAAGTATCATACTCCAAATATTAACTAAATGGACATTGTTTGAAGCTATTTTATTTCTAATATTATTAGATAATAGTATTATCAATAGTCATTTGCTCTGAAAAGGAAACATCTCTTTATTTTGAGTGTAATTGTTTCAATAAATTAGATGTGAGGAAAAGATACTATTTATTCAATTGAACTCATCTAAGTAAATTAGTAAATATAATAGCTCTTTAAAAAGTTGAGGACTATTTTATATTTCCATTAGATTTATATAATTAAATGCAAGTAACAATGTTATTGAGGCTTTTTTTAATACTGAAGGTTTACAAAAAAAGGTTATAGTTTTACCACGTTGATCATGGTTTTTATAGAGAAAAAGATTTGTTGAGACAAAGAGATTTTCTTAAAATGTTTTTAGTTTCTGTTAAATTTATACGGGAATTCCTCAAAAATTAGAGATTTACTTTTGAAAAAAGAAAACACAACTCAAAGACATTTGACAGGTTTGAAAAGAGTTTGCTAAATATATTCCCTTTTCTTGCTTATATTTTTCAAGGCCTTAGTTTCCAAGCATTTAAAAATAAAGTTGTTTTCCAAACTTCTGTGTGATTTATTACCAACCTAACTATAATTTTACTGAAAATGTGCAGTTCTGAATTTCTCAAGGTATGATAGTCAGATATCTAACATTATTTAATTTTGAGAAATATTTAAATAGTATTTAATAAGTAAAAGACTTCCATTAACTATATAGCATGCACTACCCATACTTCTTCATACCAATGATGACACATATATCAACCATTTGGCTTGGAAACAATATATGAAAAGAATAAATTGATAGTTCTCCTCACAGTTATCATCTGAAAATACAAAACAAAACGCATATGCCAGAGGCACTAGTATAAGTTGAGATACTTTTTGACCCCCTAATTGGAAATAGCCCTTAGGGCCCATGAAAATTGGTACAAGTATCCTCAACAGTGATTTATCTTATTTTGATAACAGTAAATCCCAACTTGCCAATTACCCCAAACTCATTTGAAGTCATATTTTCTTAATACAGTAGAGAATCTTCTTTAGCACCAAAGAAGAGCAAAACCAAAATGTGATTATTTTGTGGATGACTCAAAATTGTGGCTAGGCCTAGAAATGTTCAAAAATACTTAGATATAAAGATTGATAATATTTGTTTATAAAGATCTAATGACATTATAACCGAGTAAATAACCTGTTCTTTTTACTATCATAGACTAGTATCAAATACATTGATTTGGACTCATTATGCATACTTCTTTTTAAGGGGATGATTATTTCCTTTACACATGTCATTGTATATGTCTATGAGTAAATGATATTGACTTATTTTTCCACATTTGAAAGATATACTCAGATAATTTCTCAAATTGATCTCTGTAATGAAAGTTTAGTCTTTCTTGAACTGGCTTTTTTTCAGCCTTCACATGAGCCCCATCTATTACGTGATTTTGTTAATTGCTCCTGTAAGCTACAAATAATGTCAAGTTTTGAGAGTTTAGTTAGCTTGTTAAAATAATTTCTCAGATAAATTGATTATAACTGTATGTTAAAGTTTTATCTGAAACTTGACAGAGGAGTTATGAGTAAGCCAAGTTAAAGATTTCTTCCAGGTAGAATAATTTTGTAAACAAAATAAATAAACAACAAAAAGAAGAAGAAGAAGAAGAGGAAGAGGAGGAGGAGGAGGAGGAGGAGGAGGAGGAGGAGGAGGACAAAAAGAGAGAAATTGGTTCAATGGTCATTTAAAAAAAATAGTAACAAATTCTTAACCTTTTCATAAATCTGAATATTACTTGAATAAGGAAATATTCCCAGTAGAGATCTTCATTTCTGGAAAGTCTATCAGAAAATTGCCTCCAGCATTTCAGAAGTAATGTTAACTACTTCTCAAAAGGGCAATAAAATATTCCTCCCAAAAGTTCAAGTCCTGACTAGAACCTTTGGGGATATACCATTTTTTCCCTTTAAGTTATTACATATATTGTGTAAGAGTAGAAAGTAAATTTCCCTGAATGCCTTTTCAAATTACTTGAACAGCTAGATTTACCCAAGGAATTAGTTTATATCCGTAAAGTTTAAGCATCTGTGATAATCTATATAAAGTAATTCCCTCCTAACAACTCAACATCACATATTTCTTAAAACGCTTGTTTCTTTGATGACAAAAGATGAGCAAAACTTCTTTACAAGAAATTATAACATATCTAAAGATGTTATATTCCCTTTATTATGAAACATTTGATAGCTTCAAAGTCTTATGGTAAATAAGGAGACCATGGCTTTGGAAATTTTGAAAAATGGCCTTATTCATTTATGTTATATCCAAAAACAAGAAAAAATTAGGAGAACTGACCACTAACTAAAAATGAGAATATGTCACATTTCAGTTTGTAAGCCCTCCTAACAATCTTTTATGCATAGACATAGCTCAAGGCCTCTATCTCCCTACCTTACCAAGGACAGTTTTAAGATTTATAAGGGCCAGAGGCCTTTGGATCTCTAGTGATAAACTCCTAATGCTGGTAATATAAACTGGAAAAGAGATTCAAGTAAAATTCATGAAAAGAGGGGAAATGGTGAACACATGTATATCTAAAAGGAGCTTTAAATATCCATTTTGATAGCATGGAGTATATATTAGTTTTGAAGACAAAAGAAAATATTGATGAGGGTGTAAAGATTTACTTTTAAAATAAAAATAAATAAAAGGGGCTTCTTTTTACATCTCTTGGTACTGCAGTCCCTCAACCTATTAAAAGACGTTTTTAAGTGTCTTTCTTAACAATCTATTTAACAATTTCCTTCTTTGTTATGAAAAACATTCTCGAAAGTCCTGTACTTTTGTTTTTAACGGAGCTAAAGATGTGTGTGTTAAGTAAGAAAAGATACATATTCAAAAGAAGTCACAAAATCTTTACAAATAAATAAATAATTGGGTAGAACTGGTTAGCTTAGAATGGCAATGGCCAGGGAAAAGCTGTAGGTTTTAGAAACTCAGTTCCAACAAGTTAGAAATATAAAATGCATTAGGAAAGAGAAAAATTGGGGGAGGGGGGAATTTTTATGCCTATGTTTTCAGACCTAAATTTCACTTCTTTTCTTACCTACAAGCTATTATCAATAGTATCAATATAAATCCTCAGCACATCAAGAAGAATGTGGCTATTTGGGAGAGGAGAAGAGAATTTAGAAAGAAGAAAGGCCTAAATACATGGCCTATTCTGTAATTAAAAAAAAAAAAAAAAATTAAAGGCAGCTTTTCAGCCTAAACAGGGGCAAATCTAGGAGCTGGCAAAGAAAGACTAGGTAGGTGAGGAAATGTTTAGGTATAGAAGGTGTATGGAGCTCTTTTGCTACTATAAGAGCACACTCAGAAGTTCAATGTTGTCAGTTCTCCAGAACTGAAACATGAGGAATTAATTAATACTATGTACATTCACACAAAACTACAGACCTTTAAAGCTACTCAGGCACGTACAGTAGCAAGTTCTTTTTCTGATTGCAAACTTCTAACAAGATCCTTTACTTTTTCATTGTGATTAGCTGCATTATTTATGTAAAGAGTTCCAATACAATGGGTATAATTCAGATGTATCAGGAAAATGAATGTTTAAATATATATATATATATGTGTGTGTGTGTGTGTGTGTACTGGTATTTATACATTAAAATTTTTAATTACTTTATCTTACTGATGTATTAGTTCTATCGCCTCATATATAAGACATCATCAGTATTTAAAATTTTTATTCTATCAATGACTATCATTTCAGGAAAGTAATGGAACCATGATAAAATATTAGTTATAAAAAGGGGCATTGATAGATTTGCAAACCACTGTCCCAAGTGCTGATATGTAGAGAGATTTCTAAAATCACCTTATTCCTGAATCAGTATTCCAATTTCTACAAAGTAATACATCTGTAATAGAAACTTAAGTATCTCAACTCAGGAAGAACAAAAGTAAAAAGAGTTAGTAGCAAGGATGCAAAAAATTATTAAATTAATTTAAAAATAGGAAATTGGACTGTCTCTCATCATCATATTTATAAAATTTGAAAAGCTGAATATACTTATTAAAAATGACCTTTAAGTAGAAGAAATATGTTGTTACTTTGCTTAAGTTTACTAGTGAAGTAAGCTTACGTAACTGCCATTAAAAACTGATTCTTTGAGCAACCAGGAGTCTCCTGGGTGGTAACATCTTAAACCTACATAGTCATTCTTTATTCATAATATGCCCCTCAGATTGCTTGGAATTCTGCTACTTAATCGCTCCATTTAATTTTGTCATGTCAATTTTCTTGTTAAATATGTTGCCCTTGAGGTTCAGTCAAAAGTCAACCTAAGCCATTCGTTCTACCTACCATAATTCATCAAATTCATTCCTTGAGCACTAAAAATGTGTGAAGAATTGTTCTAGGCAATGTCAGTATGGCTGTGAACAAGAAAAAGACACATTTGTGCCTTCAGGAAGTTTATATCCTGCTAGGAAGAAATATATAATAAATAAAATAAATAAGAAAAAATAAAATGATTACAATAGTGAAAAGAACATTGAAGAAAACCAAGACTAGAGGAAAGGGAATGCCAAGCATAGGGACTGAGGAGGATTTGCTATTTTAAGTAGCACAATCAAGAGGCATTCACAGGGGAGAAAGTGATTGTTACAGTGGCCAGAACAGTCTGTTAAAATAACTTGGTGTCCTCTTGTGCCCTGCTACTGAAAGGGCGATACATGGAAAGGCAGCAGTGGTATCACCTACAGGTTTGTAAGTGTAGAATCCTGGCCCCTACCTGCACCTACAGGTGCAGATCTGATTATTCAAAAGATCCCCAGATAATGTATGTGTATATTAAAATTAAGAAGCGTGGGTCTAGTAAAGTCTTAGGAGAGGTAAATTTCAGAAAACTTCCAGGTGTGAGGATATTTCTGGAATGGCAAATCTACAAAACAAGGGGTCCTGGCTAGACAGGGAGATGTAAGAGACAATGAAACAATATAAGGAACCTAAAACCAATGGCAAACCACATATTTAATAAGTTTACCCTGGATCATCTGAGGCTCACTCTGGGTCACACTGCTTGTCCCACCCTGCCTCCTGGCACCTGATATTCATAAACAAGGAAGAGAAAGTAAGTGAGATATCTTTTGGTGTCATAGCTAGCAATGTTTCTTAACTCACATTAAGCCATTATATCTATTGCCTTCCGTAACACTTTTAATGCTATGAATAATATTATTGACATTGTAAAAATAAATACATTTGGTCAATATTTTGCAAGTAAACTTCACCAGCTATATCTATATACCAGAAGAGTTGAGAAAACCTAACTGCAAAGAGTGGATCTACCACTTACAAACTGTGTGACAGTGGAAAACTATATGATCACATTATAGCTGGTTTCATAACTGAAAAAAAGGAGATTAAAATAGTGTCTACAGGATGGTTATAAAGATTAAATGATATAAACTTAGCAAAATGTTTACCCCAAATCTTGGTCCATGGCAAACATTGTATGTTCAATCAGCAGGATTTTCTAAGTTATGCTGGGCTGCTTGGACAATAAATTAGGTGAGGCTGACCTCTCCTACCTGGCCTTCCCGGTGGAAGAGGCTATGTATGCAATTTCAAATTCTCAGGAGAATGTAGTCTTCTCCTCACTGCAACATTCCTCCTGGCCCATAATCTCTAGGTGTTTGACAACTGATACTTCCAAATGATCCTGTGGGTAGCTGACACCACATATCCAGTCATTTGGGGGACAGTCTCATTGCTAATGAGCCCGGTTCGTCATGTGTGTCCTATAAATGATAAAACAGCAGAAGTCCATTTTCCTCACCAGGCATCTTGGCCCCAGCAAGCTTCTCCGCGAGATGAGAAGATGAGATGAGATGAGAAGATGAGTGATGGTGTCCTGAGCCTACTTCCCAATATCCACCATGTGATGCTAGAATTTGTTTTGAAGCCTGGTATGTGAAAGGTTGAACTCAAAGTAGGACACTGTATGTGATACACTGCATGATACACATTATTATTATCATACTTCCTCAAAAATTGTAATCTGTAGTTGAGTGCAAGAGTCACCATGCTGCTGGTAAAGTTGAAAACTGAGTGAAGCATGCACGGGAATGCACGCACACCCCAGGCATTCGGTTACACACAGAGCCTTCTCTTTCATACGGCTTATTTATGAAAGAACAGATTTCTGAAAGACATCAAATTCACATGCTTTCTTCTTTGAAGCACAGACCCCATTAAAGAGCCTAATGCCCTTCTGGTGCACGGAGAGAGATCACAACTGTGTAACTGAAGTTCTGTAAATGTCTTTCTAAGCCTAGTCCAACTCTTCTGGCATGTAGCAAACTCCTGCCCCTAAGAATTTGACTTTCTTGCCCCGTCTTTACATTCAGGCTCACTGTTAGACAACTAGAACTTAAGGAGGTGATGGAAGACTATTTTTTAAGAACTTATCCTTTAAAGTCTCCTACTATAATTACAAAACCATAAAATCTTTTAGGCTGGTATGGTCCACATAGGATCACCTAGACTCAGTTCTTAAAGCTTTGTTCACAGCAGGAACTGAGATTTAAATTTCTCTCTGTTATTTCATGATTGATATTTAAAAAAACAGGAAAAAAAAACCACCCACCTCATGTCAGAGTACTTTAATGCTACTGTAGTGAATATTGTTATTAGATAGGCAATAAAAGTACAAGACTAGAATAATCAAAGAGCTGGGAAACTTGAAAATTAAAGCTTCCAGGAGTTTCAGATCAGCTGCATTTATTTAATCAGATGCTTGGTTGATCAACAGAATCTTAGAGCTATTTATTTCATGGATTTTTCATTGCTAAAAAAAGATATTAGAGTACTTTAGGAGGGAAAAAATGTCTTGTAAGAAGAAAACAAAATTTACTTTTAAACTTTTTTATTTTTAAGATTAAGTTTAGTTACCAGTTCAAGACCAGATTTTGTACTAGTGACATAACTAAAAAAGAGGAATGTGATTCTTAACAGAGAAAGCTCACTGCATATGCCAGGGGTGATACTTTGTGATCTTCTCTGCCTATTATTTGTCTTAAAATGCTGATACAGTTGACTTTTTTGCATTGGGCACAGAGTGAAAAGTGAAGTGACTTCATTACTCTTAATATGCTTGATTTTCTAAAACTCTAGTCAATGACCAATACTTCTAGCATTTATTTAGTGCACTTCTTTCTTCAGTGATGAGTTCCTAACCATCACGCATATGCAAAATCCACAATTTATATTTTAATATTGGTTTGATAAAAGTGAGCTCATCTCTGAATTCTCCAACTACCCTTGCTATATAATTTCATCCTTTTGCAGACTTTCAGTTCTTCTTCTAAAAATATAAATAATCTGATATCATTAAAAACTTAGAGTGACTCAATCAGCTTTTGAATTCTCCCATGTGTATTTGCATTTGAAGAGAAAACGCCATCATAAAAACGAGGAACAAAAGACATAAAAAATAAGTTGGCTACTAATGGACTCTTGGACACGGGTAAATGTCCTCACCTGTCATTTATTTAGCACACTTAGTGAAATATAAGAATTTCACTAATCTGTAGGTTTGCTCCTAGAACTAAAATTCTGAAACTTCTTGCGTATTGATGAATTGGAGAGTTTATGTCATCAGAATGATTTTCTAGGACTTTATGTTCCTCAAATGTGAACGCAACATCTACAGATTCTGCAGTAAAGCAAACTAACAAATATTTTTGAGCATCTATGTTCAGACAGAAACTAAACCTTGAAATAAATAGTAGAAAAACATAGTTAAAACAGTTCAAAAGAAAATCAAAAGAGATACCACAGAAGTAATAATTTTAATTACATTACACAAATGACAATTATCATAGTAATTATCATTTGGACAGTACAGATGGAGGGAGAGAATATAGAATTATGAAATAATAGAATGTTTGAGTTGGAGAATCCTGAGAAATGATTTTGTTCAACTCCCTTACAAAAGTAAAAACAGAACTAAAGCGCTGAAATCATAAGAAATCCCATGAAGATTCAAGATTACAATTTGTTTGAACCAAGAGCTTTATTGTACTTTGAGTTTGTGATAATCTAGAGCAGCGGTTCTCAACCTGTGGGTCACAACCCGCAGGAGCTGTATTAATAGGTCACGGCATTACAAGGGTTGAGAACCACTGATCTAGAGTGATTTTATTGAATTCTAGATAGATGAGAACAATTGATAAAAATAGAAATGAAGAAAAAGTTTGAGATGTTCCAGAATTTTTACCACATACAAAATTGTAAAGGCAAGAATGTACATTTATCTAACATAGGATAATTGACTGGAAAGGAGAGATTTTATGGAGGCAAGGCCCTATAAAACTCTTAATTATGACCTTAAAAACTTTCATCCTTAGTAGGCTAGCAACAAAGATTCATTGATAGCTTTTTAATAGAAAACCAAGAAGACCAAAAACAGTACTCTTAGAAAGAATATCATTGTATAGGACGAATTAGATTGCAGAGGCTGAAATCTCATGGAAAAGTTAACTGATTTGTTTAGAGCTCTTGACAGGAGCTCAGTTTGCAACCTGAACTTCAATGAGTGTGGTTATTTGTACAAATCATATATCTAAAACTGAAACATAGTGCCAGCTACATAGAAAGTACTCAATAAATGTGGGTTGAATGAGTGAATGAATTGAAGTATGATCATCCTAAAAAAAAATTTAAAAAATAATTGGCTGTTGGGCGGCGCCTGTGACTCAAAGGAGTAGGGCGCCGGCCCCATATGCTGAAGGTGGAGGGTTCAAACCCAGCTGCAGCCAAAAACTACAAAAAAGGAAAAAAAAAAAAGTCATTGGATGTCTTTCTCTATAAATAGTTATTGTTGTTGCTATTGCTCCTAACGAGTGAGTGACATGGAACAAAATAATTTGAGGTAGACTACATCAGCACATACTGTTTATTTGTCAACACAAGTTAGTGTCCAAAAAAATGTTTCTAGGGTTTTATATGCATAGCATAAGTTAGGTTAAAAGTTTCACAACCAGCTATAAATAAAATAATATATAGACATATATATAAATATATATACACACACACACATATATATGTGTGTATATATATATATATATATATATATATATACACACTTTTTCTTTTTTTTTGAGACAGAGTCTCACTTGGTTGCCCTCAATAGAGTGCTGTGATGTCACAGCTTACCGCGACCTGAAACTCTTGGGCCCAAGCAATTCTCCTGACTCAGCCTCCCAAATAGCTGGAACCATAGGTGCCTGTCACAATGCCCACCTATTTTTTTGTTGCAGTTGTCATTGTTGTTTAGTAGGCCTGGGCAGGGATGGAACCCACCAGCTTCGGTAAATGTGGCCAGTGCCTACCCATCAATCTATGGTGCTGCCAATAAAATTATATCTTTCTGTTAACTAATAATCCTAAAACAATCATCAGCTAGATATCATATATGGCCCCCATTTGGGTAAGATTGACTATAAATTTAATTTTTGAAGGAAAAAAAAAAAAAAAAGGAAACCTAATTAACACATGTATATGTGAAAATAAAAAAAGCTCAAAGATTGATTATAAATTGATATTTTTCTTCTAAATAAAGCAAACCTTCCTGTCACTCCCTTTGTAGCTGCAAACCAGTGTAACTCTTTCCTCCACTTTAGATCTAGGTCATTTGCTTTTTGTTTTTTTACCAATAAAATTTGTCTTTTTTTCCCTCACCTCTTAAAATTCTCTTTATTGGTCTAATGTACTTTTCTTTGCACTACTAATTTTCTTTTCTTTTCTTTTTTTGTGAGTGTGTGTGTCTTAAGACAATTTATTTATTTATTAAATCATATCTGTGTACATTAACGCAGTCATGGGGTAAAATGTGCTGGTTTTATATACAATTTGAAATATTTTCATCAAACTGGTTAACATAGCCTTCATGGCATTTTCTTAGTTATTGTGTTAAGACTTTTATATTCTACATTTAGTAAATTTCACATGTACCCTTATAAGATGTACTGTAGGTGTGGTCTTACCAATTACCCTCCCTCCACCCATCCTCTCCTCTCTCCTCCCCTCCATTCCATCCTACAATTCCTCTACTAGTTATATATCCAGAAGACCAAAAATCACACTTTAACAAAGGTATTTTTACCAAGATGTTTATTGCAGCCCAACTCATAATTGTTAAGTCATGGAAGAAGCCCAAGTGCCCATCAACCCATGAATGGATCAATAAATTGTGGTATATGTACACCATGGAATATTATGCAGCCATATAGAAAGATGGAGACTTTACCTCTTTCATGTTTACATTGATGGTTTCATGTTTATATGAAAGCTATAACCCAATTATAGCCCAAGAATATGGGGAAAGGGGAAATGCACTACTAATTTTCATCAAAATCTCTGTTCTTTTAAAGTAACCTCCTGCCCCACTCCTCACCCTAACACAATTCTTTCCTGAAATTTTTCTTAATTTCTACAATTCAGTTTTCCAATGGATGACCCATTACCTCCGGGACACTTTTGTGTTGTTGTCCTTTATGGCTCTCAGAACTAATCTGTTCAGTGTTGAACTTTTTAATCTTCTCCATCCACAAAATAAATCAATGTTCCTACTTTTGTTTGTAATAACACATTTTTACCAACACCTCACTAAAAAATGAAAACGTGGCCTATAATTGGTCTTTCCCTGTTCATACACTGACATGAGTGATCAACACTTGTCTTGCATTTTCTTTCTCCAATTTATCTCTTATGATCAGACAACTCACAGTCATTACCCCAGTCTAGACCCTTGTCACCAACTTTGGTTTCCCCACTAGTGATTTCTGCAATGCTTTCTCCCCACTACACTCTTCTGATCTTTACAGTTTACATATCTTCCAAGCATTTTTTCATATTTCACTTTACTCATAGATTTGGAAGATATGTCCAAGTTAATCAAATTAATATTTCTAAGTTATTTTTTACAAATATGCTTATTTCTTTCTTTTTATGTAATCTGTCCATCAATCACCATTCCCACTGAAAATTTTGATTATCCACATTGTTCTTCCAATAGAGCTAAATGCAGAAAAGCCATTTGCAGTCTAAGCCCTCTACCACAAATTCTCCAATTTCTTTTTTCTGACATTAATGGTGTCTTTCTTTGAGCTTCTATTACAATTATCGTCAGTACCACCTACCATTTTCCACTTCACAGTTCCCTAGCTGCATAGCAAGAAGTGTTTCTTTAATTTGTCCATTTAGTATTCCAACAGAATTTATTGAATAATGACTGTGTCAGTCAATCATTGTACCAAGAACTGGAGTATAAATGTGAGCAAATTCATTAACTTTGAGTTCCAGGTTTAGTTTTTAGTGGAAATATAGAATCATATACATATGTTTGTTGGGTGTGTGTGTGTGTGTGTGTGTATGCCTTGACTGGTATAATTACAGTGAGTTGACTGATTGAGTGCAAGAGACAATTTGGAGGAAAAAAACATATTTGTCAATACTTAGGTATTAAAAAACAGGGAAAGACCAATTGTAGGCCACATGTCTCAGTTGTGTATGTGTATGCATACATATAATTGCAAACAGTTTTAAATCTTGGGAATAAAAACTTCAAAGGACTCTGAATATATACACATAACAAGATCATGAACCAGTCAGAGAGTATGGTAGGTTTCCCATGGAAGGAGCTGTTTGTATTGGGATTTGATGATAATTAAGATTAGACAAGGAAAGACTGCGTGATGGGCAGGGGGGATGTGTAGCGTGTAGTAGGAAAACATTCCAGGCAGAAGGAATATCAAAGGCAAAGTCCCTGAGACATGTGGGAGAATGACACGTGCAAGAAGCTAAGAGAAAAGCAGAATAATGAGAGCCCCAAGAGTGACGTAAGTTAAAGGTGGAGAGTCAGGGAAGGTCCAAACCACACAGAATCTAGCAAGACACTGCACTGTCTTGAGATCTTGGCTCTTTGTTGTGAAAATAGTGGGGAAACACTGAAGTTTGGCAGGCATGGTTTTTATGCTCTTAGACATAGTCTATTGCTTAGAGTAAGTATCACCTCTAATGTTCAGAGTGACTGCATAATTGATTGTCTAAATCAGGACGTGTTTGAGGGTAAAAGGAAATCTGTTAATGCTTTTGCTCGGAGAACAGGCATAATCTGGAGCTGAGTCAGAAAAACGGACTTCTGCTCACCCCCACGTTACTTCCCTATGTCACAGTGACTAGCTCAGCCTGAGCACAAATCTCCCAGGGATGCATGTATTAATTAGCTGATCAGGGAGCACAATCCATAAATGAACTCTCTCTGACAGCAGGGGCCTGTGTTCTCCTAAGACTCCTACTGAAGAATAGCCTTAGGCAAACTTTGATGGAGGACACTTGGGTTTGAACATTTCCTCAATAATTTGTTTAGTGTTTGACTCAAATTCAGATTGAATTGTCTGCCCCAAATACCCAGAGTTAGTGCTTCACATTCTTATTTCCGTACTTTAGTATTTTTGAATGGAGTGAAGTACCTATTTTAAAATAGTTGGTATGCTTGGAGCATCTAGTTCCAGTGGAACACTGAGAGATTGGTAAAAAATAAGGACAAAGAGATGAAAATTTACCACACAGTCTAAATTTTGAAGACCCAAGCCCTCCCATTTTTTTTTAATTTTGTTATCTCTTTGTACCTTCTTTTGATGGCTGAGAGAAATCCTTTAGTTTCTGAGATACTCTCACAAGAAAACATTATAATTTTCCCATCTCTATTCCTCAGATTGACCTTAACACACCTAATAGAAATCTATTGCCTCCTCTGCTCTCATTTGCAAGTGCTCCCCACAAGCTGTCCCCTTCCTTTGATTATGACCCTCACAACCTTTTCTCAGATCCACCTCGCTGTATATTCTTCATTGCCAAATCATTCCCAACTTTAATATTCTTGAAAGTCCTCTGATCACCACTAGTAGCAAGTTCCAACTTCGTGTCATGGCACTTAAAGTCTTTCATTCCCTAGCTCTTGATAACTGCTGCAGCCTCCAACTTTGGAGAATGTTATTCAGTTAAACGCATTCAGTAATTCCATCTAACACTGTTAACTCCAATCCTTAATGTCTGTAGAATTTAAGATCTGCACTACACAATATGTATGTATAAACAGGGTTATGTTGTTCATGGATGAAATTACGTGCTTCATTGTCTTTCTGATTGGATTACAAAGTCTTCAAGAGCATCACATACCATGTTTCACAATGTTAAGCAGAGAGGGAAGAGTCAAAATACAGGGAAGAGGTAGCTGAACAGAAAGGCATTAAAGTTATTTTTCTTTGACATTTCAGTTATCTTTATGTTATTTTAGATCCATTCCTTCTCTTTCCAACAATCTCTGAACTAATTATCCCATTTTTCCATTTTATGTAAAACAGTTTAGATTAGAGGTTAAGAGTTTGGACTCTTTTGACCAGAGTGCCTTCTCTAGAATAGTAGCTCTGCCACATCCAATCTAGGTAATTTTTAACAAGTTTTTAAACCTAATTTGGCCTAATTTCTCCATTTATAAAATGGAGAGGATGATAACAATGATGCAACTTCCTCATGCGGTTCCTGGGAGCATTAAGTGACCTACCCTCTAAAAGCATATGCTTACAACAGAGCATAACACATAGCAAACACCGTTCAAGTTTTGTTGTTAATACACTGAAGATTCTCAATTCTTTACCCCCAGAGAATCCCCTCTTCTGAATTACAGACACACCCACCCACCTGCTGTGTCCATCTGGATATTTCTATTTTTTTTTTTTTTTCAATCTGAATTTTCATAATTATCTATACATGTCCAAATGGAACTCTATATTTTTACCTCCCCCCATGGCTCTTCCTGTGCTTTGTATTTTAGTATCACAATTGCCTAGAAGTCTATTTGAGCTCTATAATAAAATGCTTCAGACTGAGTAATTTACAGACAGCAGAAATTTCTTACAGTTCTGCAGGTGGGAAGTCCATGACTGAGGCACCAGCAGATTCAGTGTCTGGTGAGGGCTCATTCCTCATGGATGCCTTCTAGCTGTGTCCTCAGCAGGACAAAAGGGTTCCAGCTAGCCCCTTTTACAAGTATGCCAATCACCTTTCAAAAGTCTGACCTCTTACTATTGTTTCCTTGAAGGTTGATTTTCACATAGGAGTTACGGGGACACACACATTCAGACCACAGACGTGCCCAGTCCATGAATCTGAAAATCATACTCATGTTTCCCTGGGCTCCATACATTTAACAATTCAGCTAGCGTTACCAGTTTCCACCCTATTAACATTTTTTGAATCCTCTTTCTCAAGTCCTTTCCGAAGTAAACCTATGTAGCCAATCTTTCGTCTCTGTCACACAACATCTTCATGCTGCACTAGCAGGAAATTTCCTTTGGAGGTAAGTGAAGATAATTCGAAACACTCAGTATTTATATCTATTTTTCTCTCTCTTACAAAAAGAACAATGCTTTTGCAAAACACTTGATTTTCCTAAGTTATCACATGGCCACCTAAGGGTCAAAAATAATGGGAAAGTCAGAGGAGCTGGGGAAATAGCATGCCAAATGTTTATTGTAAACATGCTGTGACATTTTGCCCACCTTTTCCTGAGTCTGGATGAGTCTAGGTAGAAGATTATTATCTTCATGTCTCAGTTATGAAATTTGAAGGGCTTGAATCGAGTTTTGGTATATGTTGAAATTACTGCTTGAACTTCAAAACCTTTGTGAAATAATTTTTTTCTTTTGAGAGCATCTCCTTTTTACTTTTTCCCCCTTGTGTACTTAACATTTTTTCCCTCCTATTAACAAAATAACAATACAAAAACAAACAAACAAACAAAAAAAACCTAAAACACTATAACAATACCTCCTATTATATAATACTTTTTTTTTTTGGCCGGGGCTGGGTTTGAAACCGCCACCTCCGGCATATGGGGTCAGCACCCTACTCCTTTGAGCCACAGGCACCGCCCTATAATACATTTTTAAGTTAAAATAGATCTATAGTTTAGTTAATTATTTTGTTAACAATATAACAATACCTCCTATTAAGGTACAGTTTTAAGCTAAAATAGATCTACAGTTTAATTACTATTGATTTTATTTTATTTTATGTTGTAGTTTTTGGCCGGGGCCGGGTTTGAACCCACCACCTCCGGTATATGGTGCTAACATCCCACTCCTTTGAGCCACAGGCGCCACCCTAGTTACTGTTGATTTTTAAAGTCTGAAGATATATGTAGCACATTTTTCCTAAAACATGCCCATAAATCTTAATTATTCGGAAGTTTTTTGCATATGTATGTGTATATATGAATATATATTTACATACACACACACATATATAGTAATTATTTGTATTCTGGCAATAAAAAAGACTTTAAACATCATGAATAAATGCATCAAACACTTAACACTATACTAGACCAGGTAGGAGGATAGTTGCAGAGGAATACAAAATAAATGAAATGCTTCCTATAATGTAAAAAAAATTACTTGGGAAGACAAAAGTATATCTATATATCCATGTGAAAAAAATATTTTGCAAGTTAATGAATCAACAACTATACATTATTACTATTTAAAATTGTATTGATTTAAAATTATTTTTTAAAAATTAACTTATATACCAATTTTTTAAATATAATAACATGTTTTGACTTCTGAAAGATGTTTCATTTAAAAATGTATAGACATATTTTAAATTTTCAATGTGATCTTAATTGTAGATCACATTATACCCTACTAAGTTTAGGCCTCTATAACAAATTATCATAGGCTAAGAGGCTTATAAACAATAGAAAGTAATTTGTCACAGTTGTGTAGGCTGGAAGTCCAAGATCATGGCTTTTAGTGAGAGTTTTCTTCTGATTGCAGACTTCAAACTTCTGGCTTATCCTTTTAAGGCAAAAGGGAGGAGGTAAGTGCCTTTGGAATTCTTATAAAAATTATTCTTATAGGCCCTTATTTTTAGGGGCATCCTCATGACATCAAGAATCAATAATTATCGCTAAAACATTCCACATAAGGAGGTAAGGTTTTATTTTTATTTATTTTTTATTTTAGATTGATATGAGAGTACAAATGTTTAAGTTACATTGTTTTCCTGACCAAGGTAAAGTTAAAGTTGTAGTTGAGCCCTGCACTCAGGGGTGCGTCAGGGAGCTGACTGCCCTTACATTGTGCACATTCTGTGAGATCTCACCACTTGTCCTCCCTCCTACCCCTCCTCTCCCCCCTCCTCTCTTCTCCCTTTTGCTAGACTATACTTGTGTTTTTCTTTTGTGTGGGCATGGAGCTTTTTATATATTGTTTCATATTAGTATTGAGCACATTGGATACCTTTTTTCCCCATTCTTCTGATACTAATTTTGGAGGAACACACGCATTCAGTGGATAACACTATTAGCAATCCTATACTGCACATCAATTAGGTATGAAATGCCACGATAGGTTCCTGCCTCCAAAGAGCTTACAATATAGGAAGATATTGAAGGAAGTAAAATCCAGTAACCCTAATTTGCTAATTAATAAATGAGTCCAGTTTATCAGAAATTATTCTAAAATAATGGTTTTTAATATTGCCTCTATATTAAAAATCACCAGGGGAACTGACATTATGATCCTTCTCCCAGAGATTCTGGTTTAGTTGATCTTGGATGTTACCTGGGCATTGAGATTTTTTCCAATCTTTTGTAAAGATTCTAAGGTGTATTCAAAATTTCAATACTAAGAAAAAAAGTTTTATTTATTGAGAAATGGGAAGAAGAGACTAGATGACAGAACCCAAAGTGAATGCAAAGCTAAAACATCTACCCCATTGACTACAGATGAGCTATATTTTCTTTGATATTCTCACCTTTACTTCTGCAGATATGAATGATACATTATCCACACTGTGGCCTGGCACCTCAGTGGTAGCCCTCCTAGATGACCACTATCCTTCACTTCAATCCGTACCCCCTACATTTTAATGACATTATTATTAAAAATTCAGTCTCTAATTCCTTCTCTTCATTCTAAGCTGACTTTATGACATTTTTTGGCCAATAGCAAACCTAGGCTTCAAAAGTTTTGCGTTACTTGCATTCTTTCTGTCCTTTTTGGAATTCTGTCCAGCCGTAACAGATGATGTCTAAAGTAGTCTACTGAAAAAATGAGAAAGCCCAGTAAATAGAGACCTGCTATTCCACATGAGGACTGCTTAGATCAGCCAGCTGCTTGCTGATTGAGCAGCTGACATTAGCCTTATAAATATCCCAAGCAAGACAAGAAGTACCACCCAGCAAACCCAACTAAAATTGCTACCCTACAGAATTGCATTTTGAATTAAGGTTTCTATTTAAGATGTAAAGATTTGGGGTTGCGTGTTTTACATCAAATGTTAATTGATATAGTCTCAGTTTCCTATCTGCAAGTTCTGATCCAAGGGGCTAACCCAAGCTAGATCAGTATGAGTTCTTACTCAGTACATTTTCCAGTGGAATTACAAGAGATACACTCTACCTTATGCTACTGCAATGAAACTACATGACTACAGAACTTTCTAAATCCCAGTGCTCTATGTCATAGAGAAAACTATATGCAAGAAAAAGAATGAAGTTTAAATACAAGAAAATAAGAATAAGAGACAGAGGGAAGAGGTCCTTTTTCACAGTCTAACCATCATTATTAAAAGTTTTCTTAAGACCAGATCCACACTGCCTGCCACCTTATTGTTGTTTGTTTATAAATCACTGAATTCCTCTGTTTGATTTAAATTTGTTCTAGTTTGAGTTCTGTTACTTAGAGTTGAAAGAGCTCTTACCCATGCTTTTTAGCCAATCAGGGAAAAAATAAAATCAAAAGTGACTGAGCTACTGATCCACTAGATTAGGCTAGAAAATGAGAATATGATATTTTCCTTGGAGGATTTGTATTCTGGTACAGAAGAAATACCTGTATACTCATCATTGAGCCTTACAATCAGAGAACAAAATATGTAGAAAGGCCCCCTAATCTAGTCTTAGCAAAATCTCAGTCTAAGCTGGAAAGAAAAGCTCAAATGAAGAGACCAAAAAACAATTTAGTTAGGGAATTATGACTAATCTTACAATACCCTTCATTGTTTGCTGATACCCACACAGCTAGAATTTCAATTTTTTTTTGAGGATTTTGGCCAGAGCTGAGTTTAAACCCGCCACCTCCAGCATATGGGACCGGAGCCCTACTCCTTGAGCCACAGGCACCACCCTAGAATTTCAATTTTTTTTAACTAAAAAGGTAAAGCAAGACAGAGTCAATTGTAAAATTTTTAGATAACTTCTGTATGTCAAAAAGTACCTAAGAAACTTTGTATATTATCTCATTTAAATATATTTTATGAAGAAGTTGGGTTATCTCCTTACACTTTAATAGAAATTCTGTGAAATAAGGAATATTATATTCCATATTATCTTATTATATCATGTGTTATATAACAAAAATTAGCTTCAGAATAAATAAATACACTTAGATTCTTCACTTTTAAAAAGTACAAATATATTTCCGGGACACAATTTCTAGTATGTAATATCAGAATATTAAAAAGAATTTAGAGATATTTTCTGGCATCAATATTTAGTGAAATAATTGACTAATTTCTAATTTGTAGATATTTTATAGATGTAAAAGTAATTAATGACTTAAGACTCCAGCTATGTCTTTTACATCAAACATCATAGCTTAACTTTCTTGTCACGATTTCCTTTAATATACTTACAGGTAAGCATCTTGGAGGCATTAAAAATACCACAAAGAAATATTGTTAGATGAAATCATAACAAATAAATCATTTCTTAGCTTGAATGTTCAAGTTTTCTGGGTATCAGTGGTATTCCTGACATTAGCATATGCACTTGATTTCTCTCTCAAAATATTTTTTAAAAAATTTCAAAAGAACAGTAGTATAATTTGTGCTTTAACCATCACACATGTTATAAGTTATACCTTATAATATTTGAGTGTATTTGCATATTGCTAGTTACTATCAACGGAGGAAAGACTGACAGTGTAGGATAATAAGGCTATCTGAGAGGAAAAATAGCTTTATAAAATGTGTAAGAAAATGAAACTATGGGTACCAATAGAAGAACTGATTTATGACAGGTGGCATTTTTCAGTATAACAGATAAAAAAGGAAACAATAGGTGGAGATGCTATTGTTTTTTTTTGTCTTTCTTTCTTTCTTTTATTGTTAAATCATAGCTGTGTACATTAGTGCAATCAAGGGTTACAATGTGCTGGTTTCATGTACAATCTGAAATATTCTCATCAAACTGTTCAACGTAGCCTTCATGGCATTTTCTTAGTTATTATATGTAGACATTTGTATTCTGCCTTTAGTAAGTTTCGCCTGCACGCATTCTAAGATGCACCATAGGTGTGGCCCAACCATTACCCTCTATTGTTTTTAGTGCTGTAGATTCTGTCAATGCTTTCATGAAGTAGAAAAGAGGGAGGAGGAGGAGAAAGAAGAAGAGGAGGAAGAAGATTTGGAGAATAAGTCATCAAGGGTGACCTAAAATGCAGAAGTTTTGATAGCCTGGGTGGAGAAGGGGAACGCACCAGAGTGGAAGCAGTGGGGATTGAGGAAAATGAAACACAAGAGAAGACACAAGAGATGAAAGATGGGGTGGGAAGGTCTGATGCAGCTGATGGCTGCAGCCAGCACCAAAATACAAAATCAGCTTTGTTTTATAGTATTTCGAAAGGGTTGTTTATGGGGAAGTAGTGTAAACCAAAAACATATTTTTGGTCTTACAATATGATTGGAAAACATAAATAATTTTATCAGAAACAAATCATCTTGGTAATGGTTTCTACTTAACTTCATTAACATATGTTAAAAGGTAAAAAGGGAGATCACAAAGATTTCTGCACAGTTTCTAAAGATTAACTAGACAAAGAAAGAGCTGTGTGACTTCTGGCAGAGGGAGCATGAAGAAAGGAATATTGTTGTTTTAGGAAAGGAGGAGAAGTAGTTGGTGAGTCACTCTGTGAATGTTCCCCAGGTTGTGGGGGCCCTGCCACCTCATAGCCAGCTCTCCACACACAACCTTGCCTACGTGATTTCTGTTTTCACAATGAAGTATTAGACTAGACTGTGGATGATGTTCCCAAATTTAAACGAAGAAAGAATGTGATTGTTTATGGTGGGACAAGATATGAAAATCTGGAATGTAGGAATGAGGTCCTCATAGAAAAAGATTGTGTGGTTTCTGGTCATGACTTTTGCAGTAATTTCCTTCATTAAAAACATTTATCACATTTTTAAATCCAGCTATTTTCTATTCTCATGAAAAATCTAGGTAATAAGGTCTATCTAGGTTTGGATTTTGCTAGGTATGATTGGTCCAGGGAGAAGGTGGACAAGGGAAGCCTATGACCATGTCTGATCATCTGGAATTGGACTGGGGTGAACATCTGTGTGTGAGAATCAACTCCTCTTCTGAGATTGAAGTGATTTCTGTTGGGTGTTTGAACTTAAAGATAAGGAGAACCTTAAGATAGATAAGTCATTTATTTAGTAAATCGAAGAATGTGTATGAAAAGAGAAAATAGTGGCAAATACATACGTCACACAGAAAGCATAGTCCACCACCTGGCTTTCCAGTAGCAAAATTTAGTACTATATGAAACCTTTGTCATTGCCTTTTTGTTCTGTGAGACATAGATTCATTCTTTTAACTAATTCACCTTTAATTTCCCAAGCTGAATCGAGTGGGTTTTTGAAATCAAATGATCCTGCCCAAGACACTTAGGAAGTCACTCAATTTATAGTATGCTATACTCTTCTGTCATATTACTTTGTCAATATCCTCAGTATTTTTATTTTTCTTAGTGGAAGAATCTAGTCCACATTGTCCTGGTATATGTTCCATTAAGAACCCTCTGATTTTTAACTTTGACACCCAGATGTTTCCATTTGCTATAGGATGAATAGGAACTAGAAAGTTGTTAAGATTGCCAATGAAACAAACAATCTAATGATTAATAGAAGTATATGACTAGAATAGGGAAAATATTAACATTAGTGTATTTTTGTCTTATCAGACTGTAAGGTTGGAGCAGCCAAAAATATGCCTTCCACTAAATGTAAGCTCCAGCAGATCAGCAAGATTTTCTATTCCCTGCTATTTCCCCAATGTTGAGAAAATAGATGCTCAATAAATATTTGATGAATGACTGAAAGTCATGTTGTACAAAAAGGGTTTGTCATAACTGGTAATGTCTCACTTGGAAATTTGGGCAAAAATAGTGAAGAGGCAAATTCTGTTTTAAGTTCAAAAGTAGGCTTGCTCCCTTCAGCCCAATAGAGTAGAATTACAAATTTAAATACTCAATGTCAACTTTCTATAATATTTCCACAACCAGAGAATCTAGTGATATTCTTTGTCTCATTAGGGACCTGAATCTTCACACTGTGTTTGTGTAACTACATTCAAATGTGGGTTGCTGCCCTGTGCCCATGAAGTGTCATCTTGAAATAAAACTAATGAGAATAATAAGCATATGTTCCTCACACAAATACTATCCTAATTAACCACTTTTTCCTGTAGTGCCTTTTCTATAATAGCAGAAGCTGGCACTTTTAACCTTAATCATTGTCACTCTGCCTATATGAACCCAACATGGATTATTAGTCGATTGATTCTCTGATGCACACCTGCTGGCATAATCAGGGCTAAAATATCACATTTTGCTTATTCCCTAAACACAAATAACTTAAACTAAGTGCAGCATTCATGTTTCAACAGGCAATCAGAAGTCTTTGGGGCATTTTGAAAATCATGCTCTTATTAAATCAAGCACTACTACCTTAATTAAGAATCTTTTTTTTTTTTTTTTATGCCTTTGGTAATTGATTCTGTGACACCTAGGTACAGTTTAGAACTCTTCAAGTTTATCAAACACTCAGAGTATTGTAGGTGGGTGCCAGACAATACCCTGAAAGGCAATACCTTGGGAGAGAAGAAAATGGAGCTGGTTACTAGACACAGATTTACTAGAATTCAGCATTTTTAATTGAGAAAAAAGCTCCTAAGGTTAAGTATGCTTTACAGAAAAGCCAGTGAAAAGTTTCGTTGAAAAGTTAATCCTTTAATTTTGTAATATGCAGAAATTCCATATTATTCAAATTTTTGTGCAAATGAAAATTATTTTGAGCTTGCCTAGCATTCAACTGTTTATGCAGATACATCTTCAATGTATTTCTGTGATCACAACAAAGGTATCTTCAGTCTATGCCTGGAGGAACCATTCCCTGTTGGACACAACACTCAACCTTGAAAGTTAAGAATTCTTTATTCAAACATTCAAGCAAGAAATCAGAGGACATGCAGAAATATTTATTTTACTATATACTTCTAATAGTTTCTTATCTTTTTATTTCCAGTTTCCTCCTCCCTACCCTTGAAAGTAACTGGGGCATATTTTTGTGCTCTTAACATGTTATGTTTCTGGCATTCCTCTTTCTACCTTCCCTTATTTCATGACCTCTAATTTTCATATCATCAAATAGCATAGTAGGGAAAATTTTTTTAAAAATAGGAATGATTCCCTTTGTCAACCTCTGACTACCTTAAACTGCTAAATTTATATGCTTATAAACTACTTTATATTCCATTCTGCAGAACTAAAGAGAGCTATTTCATGAGTCTACAATAATTTAATATAAGCATATAAAGAATCCATGCAAAATAAAAAGATTGAGGAGATTGTAAGAAATGGAATGGATCAGCAGGCAGATAAACCCCAGAGCTGAGCTAATTAAGATCTGGGTGAATCGTGACTCTGAAGTCGGAAGGTAATACACTAATGGAAAACTAGAAAACATACGGAGAGCTGAGACATTTAAAGAAATCTGAAAAGTGCAGTAGGCCTACAAGCTTAAGAGAAGTAGAAACTAATACCTTCTTGTTTTAGTGATTCAGGAGAAGCAGAATAAGGATTTTCTTTCTCTCAGCCCCTCATGGATCAGAGGAAAAAAATAGAAATAAGAGAAAATATTTGTAAAGGAAAGATGTTTACTGTTTTTATCCACAATTGCCATTAAATTTAAGAAAGTAATCCTCTTTAACCCTTCCAACCACTCTCTCAGGCAATTATTGTGGTCTCTATTTACAAACAAGGAAATTGAGACTTGGGAGATATCAAAATAATTATTCAGGATCACTTAGCTACCACATGAAATTTCAATATTTAAATCTCAAATTCATGTGTTTTTCTTTCAGTCAAAGAGAGAACTAGGGTAAGAATCACAAAGTCATAGGATCTGAATAAACAAACTGCATCTGTAGAAATATATAAGTTCTATTATCTTAGAGTCATTAAATATTACCTGAGCAGTGTTAACCACTGGTATAGGTACCATAGAAGAGAAAGGTGTGGAAATAAACACAATGTGCCCCTGATTTGCTTACTCAAATCTGGGGCTATTTTTATTTGCTTATATTCTTGTAAAGTAGCTGGAGTCAAATATACATGCCTGAGAAAGAAAATAGAGAAAAATACAAATGAAAATAATGAGACTTGGAATACAGCCCAAAGTTAAACCTCCCCTCTACCTGTTTGTAGCAGCCAAAGTAACTGGTAACAATAAAGAGATCTGGGACGTTATCAAGGAGGGAACTTTTGATTCACTGCTCCATTACACCAAGATCAAAAAATGCTTTTATTACTTTTGGTTTTTTACTAGAGATTATTTAGAACAGTTCAGGGTTTGCAGCAAAATTGAGCAGAAAATACAGATTCCCACATGATATCTGTCCTCCCCCTCCCCCCCATAGTGTAATGTTTGTTACTATTGAACCTATGTTGACACATCATTATTACCCAGAGTCAACAGTTTCCATTAGGATTCACTCTTTGTGTTGTACATTCTAGGGGTTTGGGCAAACACATAACCACCATTGCAGAGACAATTCACTGCTTGAAAAGTTTTCCTAGTTCTGCCTATTCATCTTTCCCTTGCCCTGCCTATAAACCTCTGGCAGCCATTCATATTTTTACTGTCTCCATAATTTTGCCTTTTCCAGAATATCATATATTTGGAACCATATGATATTTACCTTTTTAAGATAAGCTTCTTCCACTTAGTAATGAATTTAAATTTCTTCCTTGTCTTTTCATATCCTGATAGCGCATTTCTTTTAGTGCTGAGTAATATTCCATTGCCTGATATACTATAGTTTATCTGCTCATTTACTGAGGGCTATTTTAGTTGCATTCAAGTTTAGAGAATTATAAATAAAACTACTATAAACACCTGTGTGTAAATGTTTGTGTGTACCTCAGTTTTCTTTTGTCTTGGATACATATCAAGGAGCACAATTATGTGGTTGCATGGTAAATATGTTTAGTTTTCTAAGAAGCTGTGAAACTGTATTCCAAAGGGTCAGTATCATTTTCCATTTTTACCTGGAATCCATAATTTTCCTGTTGCTCCACATCCTCTCCAGAATTTGGTGTCCTTTCCAGAAATCACTGTCCTGGACTTTGGCCATAAATGTATAGTGGTATCTCATTTGCTAATCGGTGTATACAGGTGTCTGTTTATTGTTTTAGTTCACATTACTCTGATGACATAGGATGTGGAGCATCTTTTCATAAGCTTATTTGACATCAGTATATCTCACCTTCTTTGGTGAGGTGTCTAACATTTTTGGAAATCACACTGTTTCTTTTCCAATTGTTGAGTTTTAACAGTTCTTTATATATTTTGAATAACAGTATTTTTTTAACAGATGTATTCTTTTAAAAATATTTTCTCCAAGTGTGGGATTTGTCTTTTCATTCTCTTAGGAGGATCTTTCACAGAGCAGAAAATTTTAATGCTTCTTAATTAAGTCTAGCTTCTCAAATCTTTCTTTCATGGATCAGACAATAAGTGTTGCATCTGAAATGTCATCACCAAACCCAAGGTCATGTACAATTTTTACTATGTAATTTTCTAGGAGTTTTTTAGTTTTCTGTTTTACATTTTGGTCTATGATTCACTTTCAGTTAATTTTTGTGAATGGTGTGTGGTCTGTGTCTAGATTATTATTATTCCTTTTCGCATGTGAATAGCCAATCATTTGTTGAAAATACTATCTTTGCTCAATTGGATTGCCTTTGTTCTGTGATAAATATCACTCAAATATGCACATATGAATCTACTTCTGGGCTCTCTATTCTTTTTCATTGATCTGTTTCTATATTTTTCACTAATACCACACTGCCTTGATTACTGTAACCACACAGTATATCTTGAAATCAGGAAGTATTAGTAATCTAACTTTGTTCATCACCTTGAATATTGTATTGACTCTTTTGGGTTTCCTGCCTTTCCCTATTAACTTTAGAATCAGTCTGTCCATATCCATAGAATATCGTGCTGGAATATTGATTGGGATTTGATTGGGATTTCTTCTATACATCAATTGATTGGGATTAGGAACAATTGTCATTTTGAGAATATTAATTGGTTAGCTTAGTTAAAATTATCAATTTCCTTGCTCTTCTCAAAGAACTGGCTTTTGGTTTTACTGATTTTCTCTATAATTTTGTTGATTTCTACTCTACTTCTTATTTCTATTCTTCTGATTCCGTTTTCTTTTCTTCTTTCTCTCTCTCTCTCTTCTTTCTTTCTTTCTTTCTGTTTTTGAGACAGAGTTTCACTCTTTTGCCCCAGGCTACAGTGCTATAGCATTATAGCTCACAAAAACCTGACATGCCTGGGTTCAAGTGATCCTCCTGCCTCAGCCTCCAGAGTAGTTGGGACTACAGGTGCCTGCCATCATAGCCAGCTAATTTTTCTATTTTTAGTAAAGACAAAGTCTTGCTCTTGCTCAAGTGGGTTTCAAACTCTTGATCTCAGCCTCCCAGAGTGCTAAGATTATAGCATGAGTCACCACATCCGTCCAGATTACTTTGGACTTAACTTGCTCTTCTTGTATTTTAGATGATTGATTTTAGATCTCTCTCATTTTCTAATCTATTAATAATTTCTAATTAATAATTTCCCCATGGTTACTGTTCCCCTTATATCTTGTTAATTTTGATAAGTTTTTTATTCATTTTAATTAGTTTAAAATATTTTGAAATTCCTCTTCAGATTTCTGTTTTCTTTTATGTGTTATTCATATGGGTGCTGCTTAATCTAAAATGTTTTGGTATTTTTTAGCTATCTTATTATTATTCATTTCTAGTTTAATTCCTTTGTGATCAGTGAATGGAGATTTATGATTTCTATTTTTTTAAAATTGTTAAGTGTATCTTATGGCCCAGAATATATATGGTCTGTTTTAATGATTGTTTTGTGTGAGTGTGAGAAGAATGTGTATTCTGCTGTTGTTGAATGTAATTTATAGATTTCCATTATATCCAGTTGATGAATGACATTGAGTTTATCCATGTCCTTACTTTCTGCCTGATAAATCTGTTCATTCTTAATAAAGGGGCATAAAGTTTCTACCTATAATAGTGGATTCATTTATTTCTATCTGTGGTCCTGTCAGTTTTGGCCTTATGTATTTTGATGCTTTGTTGTTAGGTGCATATACATTAGGAACTATTGTATCTATCTGTAGAATTGATCCCTTTATGATTATGTAACTTTCCTTCTTATCTCTGGTAACTGTCATTGCTCTGAAGTCTGCCATATCTGAAATTAATATAGCCACTCTTACTCTCTTTTTACTAGTGTTATCACAGAATATACATCTCCATTCTTTTACTTTTAATCTGTATGTCTTTTTATTAATTTATGTGCTCATTTGTTCATTCATTAAAAAAAAAAGAGAGAGAAAAAAAAAATTCCTATTCTGTTGTCCAGGTTAGAGAGCAGGGTTGTCATCATAGCTCACTGCAACCTCAAACTCCTAGACTAAAATAATCCTCTTACTTAAGTCTCTCAGGTAGCTGAGACCACAGGTATGTGCATCTACTTCCAGCTGATTTTTCTATTTTTTGTGGACGTGGGTGTTTCATTGTTGCTCAAGCTAAGCAATCCTCCTACCCTGGCCTTTTAAAGTGCTAAGATTATATGCCTGAGCCACAACTCTTGCTCTACCTTTATATGCAAACTAGGTCTCTTATAAAGAACATATAGTTAGTTGAAGCTTGAATTTTGATCCACTTTGAAAATCTCTGTCTTTCAAATGGTACTTTTAATCCTTGATGTTTAAATGATTACTGATTAGTAATTTCAAAGTATTAACATTTGTCACTATTTTCTATTTGTTGCCCTTATTCTTTGTTTCTATTTTTGTCATCCAATATTTTTCTGACTTTTATTTAAAAATTTAAATGTAGTAGAGTTTGAGCAAAGAACAATTAATGAATCAGGCAGCACTCAAAACCAGGAACAGTTCAGAGAGCTACAGTGAGCAATATGAGCAGACAGTATTTATAGACAGAAAAAAGGAAGTGAGGTGCAGAAACAATTTGATTGATTACAGTCTGATTTTTGTCTTATTTGGTCATGAAGTGATCAGTTGGCAGCTTGTCATTGGCTGAAACCTGGCTGGTATGATTGGATGGGACTCAGTTCTTACAAGAATACACTCTTAAGTTAGGTTGCAGTTCAGTCAAAAAGAACTCAAGTTTGGAGGTAAGGTCACCCCAAATTTAGCTTAACAATTCTACCTTTTGGGTAAGCCTCTCAATTTTAAGAGAATGACTAAAATCATGTTAAATTATTTTCTTAATGTTCTCTTTGCATTTTCATTATTCTAACTCTAATTAATGGTACAATATGGCCTATAAGGGATGGCTCCATGAGGGCATTTACAATTCTTGGGAGAAGACCATGCACCAGGGAGACTATGATGGTGGTTCTTAGGAGAATAGTACTAAGAGACTGAAGCTTACTTCATAATACAAGCCGCCCCAAATACAAACCAACCAATATACAATACATAAAAAATGAACCATAAGAGGAATATTTTGTTTTAACCAAGTAGCTTGTTTGTTGATTTCTTATAACTGACTTACAGACATATTCTACATACACATTTGTCTAAATACCACAATAGAAATTAGCTATCACACACAATCCCTGGCCCCCATTCAGCCAACAGGCAGTCCAAAACAATTCTGCTACCTAAAAAAACTTTAGCAAAATAACTTAAAAATTTTTGATAGGCAACTATAGCCTATACAGCAGTAGCTATATAGCTAATATTTGTTATGGATATTTTAATCATAAACTCATATACATTTACACTAAACTAAGAAAGGAGTGTTCTATCAAAAGATGACTCTTTAGAGAAATTTATGACTTCTGGCAAATCATCTGTATTCCATAGTACAAATTAAGAGGTGCTCAGTTTCCAATTTGCTTTGAAGTGACAGAGGTACAATTAGAATTCTCAATCCACATCAAACGCTTATTTTTCAGTTGTTGAGACACAGAGTTTTCCACACATATGGTTGATCATTAAGTTCACAAATAAAAATACAGCCCAGAGGGGCATAACAGACAGTTCCCTGTGGGATACCATGTGCATTAGGCGTACCAGAAGGGAAGCATTAGTAATATTCATGTGAGGCTCCATTATTGAACCATTGCATGGTTTCAGTTTACTCACAATTAAGGACATAGAGTTATAACTTTGTTTACAAACTGTCACATTATCTTACTTTCTTCTTAATCTAATTTCTGGCACGATTTAACTACAAATTCTCACTGTATATAGATTTTTTGTTTAAAGAGGGGATGTGAATGTGTGACTCTAACAGCCAAGCCTATAGAAAGATCAGATAGAGACTGGATTATCAGTGACATTTATTACAGAATGAACCAGGGGATCACTAAGATCATGTAAGAATCTAAGTTTAACATGACACATCTCCATGTAAGCTACTTATTTCATTATTTTTCCATGTATAAACAGAAAAGAAATAAGCAAGAGAGGAAAGAGGACAAAGATTTCATGGTAACCGAGGGGAGAAGACTTGATCCATGATCTTAGGAAGGCTACCCATGTCTAAGATGTCATCCCTTCTGAGAAGACACTGTCTTTGTCAGTTTTCTTTGGGGTTTCCAATGGGTCTGTGGTCCCAAGAGTCCGGAGAGATGCTCTTCAATTGGGAGATGTGGACCTAAGCTTTGAGGCCTTGAAGTTTTGCTGCCATGTGGGTGATTAGAAGAAGTTTATATGTAAGAAGAACTATTTGTTACAAGAATTTACTCCTAAATTAGGTGGCAGTTTGTATACAAAAGTAGACTGCAGTTAGTTACACAAATATGCAATGTATAAAGACAGCTTTATACTTTGAATTTTGTTTAGTTTAACACTATTATGTTTTTAAATGAATATTTTAAACAATTTCATCTTCTCTCCTTTTTTAGCATATAGATATACTTTTTTTTTTTTACTTTTTAAGTATTTATCCTAGAGTTTGCAATAGCTATGTACAACTAATCATAGTCCACTTTCAAATGATAATATATCACTTTACATGAAGTGTGAGTACCTTATAATAGCAACATAACCTTAATTTCTTCCTTGTATCATTGCTATCATTCATTTAATTTATATGTGAGCATAGCCAGATCTACCTAAACACACATAAGATATACACATAAACACGTATTACTCAATATATAGTTGCTTACTATTTGCACAACCTTATTTAGATTTATTAAGAAAATTAAAATACAATTTTTTTGCCCTCATTTATTTATTTTCTAAAACTCTTCCTGTCTTCTTGTAGATACGTATTCTGACCTATATCGATTTCCCTCTCTCTAAAGAACATATTTTGACAGTTCTTGCAAGGTGGATGTATTTGCAACAATTCTGTTTTCTACTTTTTTTTTTTTTATTTTATTTTACCTGAGAAAGTCTTCATTTCTTTTTAACATTGAAGGATAATCTCACCAGGTGAAGAATCCTATGAATTTTTTTTTTTTTTTTCTCTCCAAGTGTATTTCATTCTACTCTCCTTTTCCTTGCATGGGTTCTAAGAAGTTTGATATAATTTTTATCTTGGCTTCTGTATAGATATTTATTTTTTCCCTCTGTTTTTTATCAGAAAATTTTCCTTATCTTTCTTTTTCCATAGTTTGTATGTGATATGCCTACATATAGTTTTTGGCACTTATCATGCTTGCTGCTGAGATTTCTGGATCTGTAATTTGGTATCTTGGCAGGGTCCCATCCCAGGGAGAGTCTTTTAAGACCTGTGGAGCTGGTGGGCCACTGTCTGAAGAAAAGTAAAGTTAGAAGTGGTGAGAGATAAAGGGACAGGACACACATAATAGAGTTTGAAAAGGTGGAAAACATAGTAGGCCATGACTACCTTGTAGGGTGCCCAGCAAATGGTCCTGAGTGTTTTTTTCCACCCAGCTTTTATTGAAGGCTATTTGGTCATTTAATCGAGAGGGTAAGCTGAGGAAGGGAACAAAAATGTCAGCAATTTATCTGAGTAAGTATGGTAGTTCTTATTCTATCTATAATTATTAACTTTAAGGATCTGAGACTTGTGCGGAGGCAGCCTCTTGTCTGGGGTCACGCACACAGATTACCTGGGGAGGTTAATTCTCACTGGTTCACTGCACAGAAGATGCCCCGATGGCATCAGGCTCCTCTGAAGAATCGGTGAGAAAGAGGAATTTTCATGTTATTGCCAACCCAGAGGCACCTTTCTCTCTCTCTCTCTTTTTTTTTTTTTTATTAAATCATAGCTGTACATTAATAGCTGTACATTAATGCGATCATGCGGCACCATACACTGGTTTTATAGACCATTTGACACATTTTCATCACACTGGTTAACATAGCCTTCCTGGCATTTTCTTAGTTATTGTGTTAAGACATTTACATTCTACATTTACTAAGTTTTACATATACCCTTGTAAGATGCACTGTAGGTGTAATCCCACCAATC
>CAUYPK010023334.1:0-34880 GCA_963574355.1 Loris lydekkerianus
ACATACTTCTCCTGTGTACCTCCACATAAAATTTTCCTGGATTTTGTGGTTCCCAAAACAAATATATTTATATTTATTTATTTATTTTTTTTTTTTTTTTTTTTTTTTTTTTTTTTACTTTGTGGATTGATAGCTTAGGCACAGTTTCATTAATTACTAGATTCAGAATAATATATTTGATATTTTAATATGCTTTCTCTTTTATTGCCTTTTACACACAGTAAAAGACAATTGCGTCTTATCAGCAGGATGATCAAAGCATAATAAACATCGTCGAAAAAGGAATAGAAAGCATGACAAATGCTCTGCATAGACATGAATACCGAAGCCTCTATTTGCTGTGGTGTCTAAAGTGGCATTCTCCCCTAAATGGGCATTAAGTGTCTCAATGTCATAACTTGTTATTAGGGCCTTGTAAGCAACAGAAAAGATTATTAGAGATGTCAAAATTTGCATTTCAAAAGCCTCGTTTTCTTTTTTACCAGGAGGAATGGTGTGATGCCACAGTTTGTATTTTCGCCAGCATCTACAGCTGAGGAAAGTGCATATAAAAGCAAATAGCTGCAATAATAAGCAGGTTATTTTGAAAATTAGCCAAAATGCTCTTTGGAGTGCAGCTGTGATGCCAAAATAGGTGGCTTGGTTTGGAATAACAATTTGTCATTCAAAGGATTGTTCAACCAGTGGGACACTCACATCTTTTTCGCTGTGAAACAAATTTTCTTAGATTATCTTCAGAAAATAAAAACATATATTTCATTTCAATGGGCTTTTCTTCTATGATATGCCCACTTACATATTTTTGACTTCAATAACCTTCCGGGAAATTCTAGGCACAAAGAATTATTTAAAGAAAGATGTCCGTTAAATAGATTTGTGCTTGCGTTTAACTAGACATCAGCTCAAATAAAACCTAAAAAGTTTGGAAGAGAAATATAAAATGTGGCTGTTTGCATTGTAAAAATGGTTTTTGAGAGGTGAAATGAAAATGCTTCTTATTTGATTGCTGTCAAGAGACAATTCTTTGTGGGTCTGTCACTTTTTTTATGTCTTAGGAGCAGACACTAACAGTTTTTGTTCTGGATTATCTTTCAATAATGTTTGCAAAGCAGCCAGTTTCAGAAGATAGAGGTAGTGCCTTCCTCCAGAGCATAGGACACGTTATTTGCTTGCCTTTGTAATGAAGATGGTGCCTTCCATCTCAATGAGAGTCAGGGTTGGTTTGCTTGCAACCTATTATAAATGACTGGGATTACCCCATTATATTTAAATGGCTCTCTACTCATTTTCTTGTTACTGCAATATAACTTATTTGTTTTACTCATTATCAGTCTTCTCCTTCTTGTAATGTAAACTTCCAATCATAAGTAACTTTAGATATTTTTAGTTTGCAAATGAGTTTCTTGTATCTCAAATGATATTGGCACATAGCAGTTATCCAACTTTTGATAAGTTATAGATAAATCAATAATGGTTCTATTTAAGGTGTTAAGGGTGAATTAAGTCAAGAAAATTATAACCACAGGGAAGATACTATAGTACCCTAATGTAATATAAGGACTTAGAGTCACATTTTTCAGTCTTAAATGATTAAACATTTGATAAGAATTTGCAAAATATTCCATTATCCTTGTACATGTTTAACCATTTCTTTTTTACATTTTAAAGTAAACTTCGGTTACATTAAATGAAATTAACATTTCTATTTATTTTGACTATCTAAGCATACCAAATTATGAATTTAATGTTTAATAATGTTTAAGTAAGAAATGCATAACAACATGCTCTGTTTAAAATTATATCAACTGTCTAAGAGATGATGCAAATATAATTTCTAATTTTTTATTTGTAATTAAAACTCTCTGGGAATGATTTTATAACAGCTTTAACACTAGGGAGTTTTGTGTGTGTTCTGAGCAGACTATTTTAAATTTGAAGTTAATCATGATGTGTCATACTGACTAATTTATTTTAAAAGAAAACTCATAAACACTAATTGTTTTGAAATATAATTCATTTATCACAGAGAGAACATTCCTGGTGTATTTTCTTGGATTATGATTTTTAAGCTCCATTGGGATATATCAGTAGAAAGCTCTGAGTACATTTCATTTTAATCACTCTCTTAAAGGAGAATAGACAGTAACATTTTTTATAACAAAAGGAATTTCATTTGAATTATTATTTCACAAACAGAAGCTATTACAGGTAAAAAGTAAATGTGCCTGTTTCAACTTTCAAACAAATTCAACCTAAGAACAAACCTGTGCTTAGTTTTAAGATCATAACCTTGTTCTAGTTTTCCCTTTCCATGACTCCTCAGTACATACAATGGGAGCTCTGTCATGTCACACTGTAAATACATGTATGTAAAGTTAATGAAAGAGACAAGCAATGGGAATGGATTACATTTATAGACTTGTATACATTGAACCATCTTTGCATCTCTGAGATGAGGCCACAAAACACGTCTCAACAAATTAAAAAAGATTAAGAATTTAGACCAATCCTTTACTCATACCATAGTGCAATAAAACTAGAAATTAACTCCAACACTCTTAACACTCATCTTTATACAAAATCGTGAACCTGAGCAACCTCCTGCTGAATGATTATCTGGCCAAAGACAAAATTAAGATGAAAATAAGATTTTTTGAACTAAATGATAAAGGGAACACAAGTTGCCAAAGTCTGTGGTATACAACTAAAGCAGTCTTGAGAAGAAAATTTGTAGCCATAAATGCCTACATTCAAAAGCAAGAAAGATTGCAAATAAACAATCTATCAATCATCTCAAAAAACTGGAAAGGAAGAGTGTACATATGCTAGCAATTCCAGCAGAAAAAAAAATAAAATAAAATAAAAAACATAACCAAGACCAGAGCAGAGCTAAATGAAATTGAGAATAAAAGAGTTATATAGAAGACAATGAAAATGAAAAGACAATGAAAAGAAACAATAAAATTTGTTCTTTGAAAAGAAAAATGAAATTGACAAGTCTCTTGCTAGATTAATCTGAAGCAGGAAAAAAAAAAGCACTTTAATAAACTCAAAAATGAAAAAGAAGAAATAAACTGATATCATGGAAATGCAAAACATCATCTCTGAATACTATAAAAATATATACGTTGGGGTGGCACCTGTGGCTCAAGGAGTAGGGAGGATTCAAGCCCAGCCCCAGCCCCAGCTGAAAAACAAATAAACACACAAAAAAACCCTCTATGCTCATAAATTTGAAAACATGGAAGAAATGGGCAAATTGTTAGAAACACACAACCTCCCTAGACTCAGTGAAGAAGAAACAGAACTCCTAACCAGACACATATCAAGTCCTGAAATGATGCAGCAATAAAAAAAAAAAAAAAAAAAAAAAAAATCTTCCAACAACAAAAATGTCCCAGATAACCAGATCAGATGATTTCACACCTGATTCTTACCAGATCTACAAATTAAAAATTATTCCATAACATCAGGAAGGAAGGCATTGCTGCTCCCTCAGCACATTTTACAAAACCAATATCAACTTGATAACAAAGTCAAGAAAAGACTGAACAAAAAACCACAGACAATATTTCTTATGGACATAGATGGAACGATTCTTAACAAATTCCAAGCAAACTGAAGTGATCTGAGAATCAAAAAATAATTTGCCATGAACAAGTGGACTTCATCCCAGAGAGGCAAAGATGGTACAATTTGCAAATCTACAAATGTAATTCACCACATATCAAAATAAAAGCAAAGCACATATGATTCTCTCAATAGACACAGCAAAATAATTGACAAATTTCAGCAGCCTTTTATGATAAGAATGCTTCAGAAAATAGGCGTGGGTGGGCTTAACTTCAAAATTATAAAAGCTATGTGTTACATCATGTTGAATGCAGGAAAAGGGAAAGTGGAAAAGGAAACGGAAATGGACAGTGTTCCTATTTAGAAGTTTACTCAGGCAAAGGTGGCCATTACCACCCCTATTTAATAGTGCTGGAAGTCTGAGCCAGGGCGATCAGACAAGAGAAGGAATCAAAGAAGAGGTTAAAATATCACGTTTGCTAACAATATGAAATTATATACAGAAAACCCCACAGAGTCTTCCAAGACACTCCTTGGAATTGATAAATTCAGCAAAGTCTCAGCTTACAAAATCAATATACAGGGATTATTAGCATTCAAATATGCCAAGATGAGAACGAAATCAAAGACTCAAAAATCTGTACGATAGCAACAAAGAAAATATGATATTTAGGACTATAAGACATATTAAACAAAGGAGGTGGAAGACCTCTATTTGGAGAATCACAAAACATTGAGGAAGGAAATTGAAGAGTACATAAACAGATGGATCAGCAGAATCAACATTGTTAAGATGTCTGTCCTACCAAAGTGATTTCCAGATTCAGTGCAATCCCTATTAAAGTATCATAGTCATTTTTATGCAGATCTACCAAAAATAGTTTTATGCTTGTTAAGGAACCAGAAAAGACACTGAATAGCCAATGCAACTTTATGCAACAAGAACAAATTGGGAGGCATCACCTTACCAGACTTAAAGATAAACTACAAGGTAATTATAACCAAAACATTATGGAACTGGCACAAAACTAGAGACATAGATCAATGGGTCACAACAGAGAACCCAGATATCAAACTATCCTCATGTAGCAATCTGATCGTTGACAAAGCAGACAAAAACTTAAAACTGGGAAAACAAATCCTATTCAATAAATGGTGCTAGGAAAATTGGATAGCCACATGTTGAAGGCTGAAAAAGTCTATGCACCTCTGACCATTCACAAAAAGTGAATTCACGATGAATGACAAACCTAAGGTACGAAACTATAAGAATTCTAGAAGAAAATACTATAAAATTTTTCTAGGTATCAGCCTAGGCAAAGAATTTATGAAGATGACTCCAAATGCAGTCAGATCAACAAAAGAATAAACAAGTGGGTCCTGATCAAATTCAAAAGCTTCTGTGTAGTCACAAAAATGATCAATAGAGCAAATAGACAACCAACAGAATGGGAAAAAATATTCGCATGCTATATATCCAACAAAGGGCTGATAATCAGAACCTCTAAAGAATTTAGGCAAATCAGAAAAAACAAACACCATTTAAAAGTAGGCAACGACATGGAAAAAAACTTAACAAATTAAGATACACTATGTACAACAAACACATGAAAAAATTCTCAACATCTCTAATCATCAGGGAAATGTAAGTCAAATCCACAAAGAGATATCACCTAACTCCAATGGGAATGGTTCTTAAGAAAACGTCCTAAAACAAGAGCTGCTGGCACAGATGCAGAGAAAGGGAACTCTTACGCGTCATTGGTGGGACTGCAAACTAGTACATCTTCTCTGAAACAAAGTCCGCAGACATCTCAAACCACTAAAAGTGTACATAGCATTTGAAGCAGCAACTCCACTACTTGATATTTAGCCAAAAGAAAAGAAGACATTCTATAAAAAAGACATTTGCAGTTGAATGATTGTAGCAGCACAATTCACAAATGCGAAGATACGGGAACAACCCTAGTGCCCACCAATACACGAGCAGATTAATGAGAAATGTGTTATATGCATATCATGGAGTGCCACTCAGCCATCCACAATACAATCGGTGATCTAGAATCGTTTCTGTCAACCTGGCTGGAACTGGAGGCCATTCTTCTAAGTGACGTATTTTAAGAAGGGAAAAACAAATACCATGTGCACTCAACTATTAAATTGGAACTAATTCTCATCAACACGTAGGTGTGTAAGGAAGTAAAACTCTACAGAAATCAAGCTGGTCCGAGGGGGGAGGAGGATAATTCACATCTAATGAGTTCACTGCACCCTATATAGACAAAGGGCCCACTTATAACTTTAACTCAAATGTAACAAAAGTATTATATGCAGCCAAACCTTTGTATCCCCATAATAATCTGAAATTCAAAATAAAAATTAGTCTGGCCTGTGTATTGAATGAGGCATACCACAAGGCATCAAAGTTGTTTATTACAGTTCAATTTACGACAATTTAAATGCCCATCAACCCAGGGATAGATTAACAAGCCGTGGTATATGTAAGCAATGGAACACAGCCATAAAAAAGATGGAGACCTTAGGTCTTTTCTATTAACCTGGATGGAGCTGAAACATATTCTTCTTAGTAAAGTATCACATTAATGGAAAAGCAAGTATCCACTGTACTCAATACTGTCATGGAGCCAGTAGATGATCTAATATACGCCAACATAAGAGAAAATTTCTCATTGTTTTCTCAATTCAATTCAAAGTGTGGGGAGGAAGAAGGAGAAGGGAGAGAGGAGGGAGGGAGACTGCCCAGTGTGGGGGTATGTGGCACACCTCCTGGGGGCAGGACACAGCTATAACCGGGACTTTACCTGACAAATGCAAACAGAGTAACCTAATTCTTCTCACCCTCAATGTACCTGAACCAATAAAAAAAAAAAAAAAATTCAGTTGTTATAAAAATAATAAGGATCCAATGTACTCAATACTTATATGAAACCAGCAGTAGGCAATCTAATATACACCTACATAAGTGAGATGTCAAAGACCGAAATAAAAATCATTCCCAGACGCAAAACAAAAGGAAAATGGAATCCAGGTTCTGTATGGGCAACGTTGGCTTTTATTTCCACCCCAGTGAGGGTGAGCTGAGTTTGAGAAAGAAGTCGGCATGCGAGGCTATCGCTCAAGTGAGTAGGGCACCGGCCCCATATACTGGAGGTGGTGGGTTCAAAACCAGCCCTGGCCAAAAACTGCAAAAAGAAAAGAGGATGGGCTTTTTTAAAGGTCGAAAGGGTGGAGGGGTTGGCCCATTCACCTTTCTTGGGTAGGATGTCTGTTGGAAGGGTGGGGGTTGGTTCTATTTGGGTGGGTCCCTACATTTGACTCTATCAATAAGAGAAAAATTCAATTCAAGAGAAAACTAGGGAGGGGAAACCCAGGAGAAGGGAGGGGGATGGGTGTGCTCCCGCTTCACAGGCACAATGTAAGGATATATGGCACACCTTTTGGATACCTAACAAATGCAAATCTTGTAACCTCATTGTACTTTCACATTAATCTGAAATAAAAATAAATAAATACATCAATAAATAAATAATAATAATAATAATACATAATATATGTATATTGTATATATATTAAATATATATTAAATATAGAATTCAATTGTTATAAAAATAAAAATATATAAAATCCAAAATGCAAACATTGTTACCAAATTCTTTTACCCTCAAATAACCAGAAATAAAAAAAAAAAAGAAATGATGCAAGACATACAACTGAAGATGCTGGGAAATTTGAAATAGCAGCATTGAAGGAAAAAGGATCAGCATCAGGAGATTTTTATTTATTTGCATCTGGTGGTATAAGAGTCTCCCTAGAGAATCTCTGGGAAACATTTAGAAATGAGATAGATCAGAGCATTAACTCTTCCTTTTTGAATTCAGAGGTAGATAATAGAAAATAAAGGACCAATACAGCAAAATTTGCAACATGCTACATTGTCCTTTTTACATTTCAGAATGTTGCATGTAAAAAAGCAAAGATTGACACATATGACATTCTCTTTATTAAATCAGAGACTTTATCTATTTATTTATTTATCCATTCATTCATTCATTCATTCATAATTTCCCTTGGGAAAGTTAACGGTGCTTAAACTAAGTTGCTTTGTACGTGTCTAAATAAAGTTCATTTTTGAAGTGTGTGTGTGTTTTTTTTAATAAGGTCTCCCCCAAATAAGTATCTGAGCATAAATTTTCTTCTCTTAAGTGTTTATATAACATCATAGTAAATATGTTCCTTTTGTGTTCTGGATTAAAGAACATTTGTATAGATGAACCAATTTGATTCAGGAAATTTTATGTATCTTTAGGTCATTTCAATATTTTCAAAGAAAATACATAAATGCAAGTTTAGACTATGTAAAATATGTCATCTTCCTTAAATACTTATTGATGAACTTTCAAAATCATTTAATATATTATCATTGATAATCTAAGAATTTTTCCTATTTTCACATTATCCTAATCTTTGCTATTATTTATTTGCATTCTTTTTTGTCTCTCTCATAATGAGCATGCAATAAATAGTAAAATGTGGATTGTTATTTAAATAAGCAGGCATTATTTTGGGTTTATAGGACAGATATAAGCATTTTATTCACAGAGTAAATAATACACCCTATCAGTTCTATTTTCTATCTGGTCCCTGAAACTAAAATATAAGAAGGAATAAAGAAACATTGAATGGGAGGAATTTTCAGTAAGCAGCTACATATGACGATGAAGAGCTTCTTACAAGGTTCTAACGCTATTTATCAACCACTAAAATGTCCTGGAGCTCTTAATTTTGGAAGGCAGTTATTTCACTACAAAAGATGCCTCCTTTGACAAGAAATAGAGGTTCTCCTTATACTCATCTTTGTTTTGAGAGCTACCTGCCAACTTTCTTTCCTTAGTCAGAAATATTAATGTACGTGCAATTTTTTTCTCAAAGTGCGTCCCTATGCTGCTTTATATAGAATTTGTGAAATTACTATTCTGAAATTAAACTTCATGTCATTTTAAGAACAAATGTTTGTTTAAAAATTCACCTTGCTTACAGAAAAAAATGGGCGAATTATTTTATTATTTATTTGTTATTTATTATTATAAAGCTCTTTTCATAAATATTGCCTCAACATGAAGGCTAGAAGGGCTAAAATAAATAAATAAGAAATACATACGGAATGTGGGAAGAATTTTGCTATCCCTTGCACAAAGCTGTGGTACTATTCAGATATGGAACTGTGCCAACATATTGTATATTATCAGGTGCAAATCGTATGAAAATTAAAAAATCCTGATATATATGTCTCTTTTGGTTTAGTACTAGGTTAGTAGCTTTGGTAATTCCTAAGGCTGTTAAGTCTTATGTTTTAACCTAGAATATTGTCCTTCTTGATCAGGGTTCCATGTATACGTTCGAACAGTGATCTCCACGGATTTTGGTAGAGATTGCCATAAATGCTAATTAAATCAAATTGGTTAATATATGCTGGTCTGGGTCTTCTATAGCCTCACTGAATATATTTAAACCTGTCCTACCAAGGGCGGAGGGGGGCACTTACCCTTAAAGTTTCAATTGCAAACGTGGGCTTGTTGATTTCCCTCACCTATTGAGTCCGTTTTGCCTCATGCATTTTATTATTGCTCCCTTGTCAGTTGCATAGGTAGGAGAGTTTCATCTCCCTGAGATGTTTCTTCACTCAGACTTAGCGGCACAAGGTTAGATGAGCTACTACCAGTGTTGGTTCCAACCTACTAAAGATCCCCCCCAAAAAAGAGAAAGAAAAAAAAATAGTGAGCTCTCCACTGGTGCTGCTCCTAACATGCCTCTGACCTCTGCCCTCCGCCTTGCCTCTCCCCTTCCTCCAGTCAGGAGCTCTAACACCCCCAGGAAATCAGGGAGCCTTTTCAGGTGAAGCCATCACACTGCCATTCCCAGCTTGGAGAAGACAAACACCACAGAGATTCTCAAAGATGACTTTCGCCCAAGTGTTTTGAAATGCCTTTGTGGAGAGTATGGGTCTTGCCAGGGAACTTCAAGTAGGTAAGGGGATCACACGTTCTGAATGCGTTCCAGGATCCTTCAACCATAAGCTTTAGATACCTTCCTTTAGTCTATGTCATCACGAGGAAAGTTTGTCTCTCAGTCTTGTTTGATGGATATCGTCATAGAATACAGACTTTCATTACCTATTGATTAAATTCAAGTGCCGTTCTCAGATATCGAGGTTACAAGTTCCATTCAAAATATCTGGTCAATGCAACACTATTGACAGAACTGGCTTCATTCATGGTTATACTCTTTGAGTTCTGGTTTATTGCTTTTGAAGTAAATTCCCCTGATTTCTCCCAATATGAACTGTATTAATCATGCTCTCCTGTGTGAAGAATCAACCACAAAATTCAGTGGTTCAATTCAATCAAGGCTACTGAGTCCCATCATGGCCTGGTGTAAACCAGGCTCTCCTTGGTGGCGGCTGTGCTCCGTGCCTTGATTCATCTGTACTGATTTGCTCCAGCCTGTGATAGTGACATTTAAATATGTACCTTAGAATTTGCTTCGGCAGGGGAAGATAAGAATAGGGTTGTGTGTAGATGGTTTTATGTGCCAGGCTGGATATAGCACACACCACTTCTTTGGCCCACAACTCTTTGGTCAAAATCTTGTCATGAGGACCTATTCCAATAGAAAGGTGGAAAATATAGTAATTCTGTATACTCAGAAAGAAGAAAATGTGGTTGATTGGTTCAGTAGATAGCTTTATCATTGACACAGTTGTTTTTCTTTTCATAAATTATAGCGAAATATAGAACACCTGCAGAGGACAGAATTCTGGGTAATAATGAATACAAGATAAAAGTATATCTGTGCCAACAAATTACTAAGGGAATGAATCTCAGGCTGTGGTAGACAGAGTAGGAATCAAAAAAACCAGTGTCAAACTAATTAACGTATTTATCACTTTTATAATTTTTTTTTTTTTTTTTTTTTTTTTTTTTTGTAGTTTTTGACTAGGGCTTGAACCCTCCACCTCCGGTATATGGGGCTGGCACCCTACTTCTTGAGCCACAGATCCCTCCCCATATTTATCACTTTTAATGCTTGTTATTTTTGTGATGAGAATGTTTAAAATTTACTCTCTTGACTATTATAAAATGTACAATGTGTTATTATTTGCTATACTCATCATTCTGTTCAAAGTATCTTAAGAGAAATTAATTCCTTCTGTCTAATTGAGGCTTTGTGTCCTGGACCATCATTATATTCATTAATAATAACAATAATACCCCATAAATATACATAACTACAATTTGTCAGTTTACAATTGAAAATAAAAACTAAAGAAATAAAAATAAAAGATGCTATCAAGTTCAGTTGCAGAAATTGTAAAGAAAAATAGGGCTAAAAAACAGTAAAAAAAAAAAATAAAAGAAAGAAAAAAAGAAATATTGTAGTTGAAACTTTTACAAAATGGAAACTTGAAGTGTCTGCTAGCTAAAAACATGGTGAAAAACTGGAGACCAGTAAGTTGTGAACACGGCTGGTTCTAGAGGTGAGCTCGCAGGGGGCAGTCAAGAGGACACGTGAGACTGCATAGTATTCCATGGTGTACATATACCACAATTTATTAATTCATTCGTGGATCGATGGGCATTTTGGCTTTTTCCATGACTTCGCAATTGTGAATAGGGCTACAATAAACATTCTGGTACAAATATCTTTATTATGATTTGATTTTTGGTCTTCTGGGTATATGCCCAGTAGAGGAATTGCAGGATTGAATGGCAGGTCTATTTTTAGATCTCTAAGTGTCCTCCATATATCTTTCCAAAAGGAATGTATTAATTTGCATTCCCACCAGCAGTCCAAAAGTGTTCCCTTTTCTCAAGATCCACGCCAACATCTCTGGTCTTGAGATTTTGTGATATAGGAATACTAAGCAACCTTAAAGAAAGATGGAGACTTTTCCTCTTTCATGTTTACATGGATGGAGCTGGAACATATTATTCTTAGTAAAGTGTCTCAAGAATGGAAGAAAAAGTACCCAATGTACTCACCCCTACTATGAAACTAATTTAGGACCTTCACATGAAAGCTATTACCCAGTTACAACCTAAGAATAGGGGGAGGGGGGAAAGGGTGGGGTGGGAGGGGGGAGATGGGTAGAGGGAGGGGGATTGATGGGATTACACCCGCGGTGCATCTTACAAGGGTATATGTAAAACTTGGTACATGTGGAATGTAAGGGTCTTAGCAAAATAACTAAGAAAATGCCAGGAAGGCTATGTTAATTAGTGTGATGAAAATGTGTCAAACGGTCTATGAACCAAGTGTATGGTGCCCCCATGATCATATTAATGTACACAGCTATGATTTAATAAAAAAAATCAATCAGCCATTGAAAAGTCAATTTTAGAAAACTGCTATTTTCACATTTCAAGATTTAGTAACAGAATCCTAATTTATAATTTTCTCAAAATAATGTTTGTAAATCTATTATTTGTTAAGAGTCAAGCCAGTGGGAGAACATTTCTAATCCAACTCTACTTATAAACAGATGCGTTGGTAAAACCTGTCTTCGATAGCATCTGAAAAATAATTTATTCATTTTTATTTAGAACAAAAGGGCTTCAAATAAATTTTTTTATGTATTTGACTTTATGCAAATGTGCACGTATATCCCAATACTTACAGGTCTGGGGGTACTTATAATAAAAGGATAGTCATTGTTGTCAATAAATGTAAATACCCTTTTAAAAAACAAACAAAAAACCCCCCAAAATTATACATTCTGAAGAACAGACAAAATTAAAACAGAATTAACTAGTTAATAGACTTCATGGACCTGATGTTCTTTTATGCAAATGTGTAAATATTTGTCACTAGAATTTCAATTGGAGAGAAGAAGGATTTTGACCACAAAAAAATTACCTGAAGAAACAATTCCTAGGTTTGACATAGTCATAAATACAAAGACTTTTGTTTTGAAATTAACTGAGACTCTAAATCTTTAATAGAAAACCATAACAAGAGAAATTATAATGAAACTACTGAACAGAAAAGATAAAGAAAACAATTTTAAAGCAGATAGAGTAAAACACTAAAGCAAAGCAATACGTACAAAGGGAAAATGATTCTAATGACACTGGATTTTTCACCAAAAATCGTATAAACCATAGGCATTGGGACAATATACATAAAACTGGAAAAGCAAAAAACAGTCAAATCCAAGTAAATATCTTAACAAATATCGTTGAGGACTCATTGTGAAATAAATAGATTTTCATGTGATAAAACCAATAAGAAATATTTTCCAGTAAACTTACTTTGTAGGAAATGCTACAGGCTGAAGGTAAATTATATTGAAGGGAAAACTGTGTTCTCCAAAAATGGAGATGGAGTAACAGAAATAGTAAATAGCTACGCATATACAAAAGATTATTACTTTCCTCTTAAGTTTTTAAAAATATCTACAGTATTGAAATATTATACATCTCTATATATTATATATAAATATATGTGCATATGTATAATATATGTATATGTATCTTAGAATGTAGAATTTTCACATTTGTTCGAAATTCTATTCATGGAGATAAGAACCTGGGCAATTTAGTATTTCATAATGCCTATTATTTATCTTCTGCATACACATCCATTAAAATATGATCTCTAAAACTTCATAATCTAACTATATACTGAGAAAAATGTATCTACATTTATATTAACTTATAATTAAACTTTCATTCCTGTCAGCTGTCCAGAAGATTAAGAAAGAGTATTTTGCACATTTTCCAAAAAGTGCTTTTCATATACATTTTATGGAGACAGTAGAATTTTAGTAATTTCTGTATATGAGATATGAGTGAGCAATTTTACACTAAAGCCTAATTATAATTTGGGGAGAATCCATTGGCTCAGGTTTATAATGAGATGAGTTAATTAGACAGGCCCACTTTTTTGTTTCCTTCTAATTGAGTTTATCCCTTTGTGTACAAAACAGAAAATATAACAAAGATTGAACATTTGATATTCTTGAATATTCTTTTCTTTTCATAAGATTAAACTCTTAATAAAAAGATTGATAAACTGGGAAAGGGAGAAAAAGAGAGAGAAATAGAGCAAGCATGATAATTTCAAGTTGAACGGGTTTTATGCAATTAAATATTCATTTTTACACTTTACATTAGTTTTAAGCATGATCATAGCATATTTATCTTCAAAATGGTTACACATTTCAAATTATTGTCAAACCAAAAAGATCTTTGCTCAGGCAGATTGTTGTGCAGGGCAAAACAACTACAGCCAGTGGTGTGATTTGTTAGAAAATCATTTAGTGATTTTAACAATGCTAACACAAAACAAAACATTAAAAACTCAATTGGCAGTTAGCAACGTTTTGCCTGTGGTGAATTTGGCAGCAGCCTTCTGTTCAGGATATCAAACCAATGCCAGTCAAAAGGCAAAATAAGAAGAGGGAAAAAAATTGCAACCAAAAGCAATTGAAGAAAATCAATGAACAGTAAGTAACTGAGATACTCCTCTCCTTTTTCTTCACATGTTTCTGTTCCAGGTTTTAGTCCTGTGAAACCAGTCCATGTGCAATTCATTTACTTTCAATGAACTAAATTGGCTATGAGATTCATGAGAATCACAAATATAGATCCAAGTACTTAGTGCTGAATTTTCTCTACATGGAGGAAGGTGGCTTTTTCCCCTTCAACAATTAAGTTAACATATTCTCTGATACCAAATGCACTTTTATATTCACTTTTGTAAATAGCTTAAAGAACATTTGGATGCTAGGCATATTTCTATAATGTCATAATAATTAGATTTAATGTATTATCAGAGTGTTCATAGTTGAAGTTAATGGCATTTTAATGTTCTTTATATTCTCAGTGTGAATCCCAATTACAGGAATTTTCCCCCCTGGGACTGCTAAGAACCCCTAATTTCAGCCTTTGAACGTCCCTCCAGACCCTAGCAACAGGCTGCAGAACATTTAAAATTCGTGCCTCTACAAATTCTCACCTTTCTGAGCACATAAAGAGGACGACATTATTGTGTCCATCAATCGGGGACATACTGTTAAAAAAAAAAAAAAAAAAAACTTTCTCCAAAGCATCAGGGTGGTTGTTTTCTCTTTCTTTTCTTTGTTCTTTATAGTTGGTAATCAAGGGCAGATAGAATGAGTAACAGCAATAACAGAATTAACTCATTTACAATTATTTTCCTTTAATTTAACATGCAAATGTTTGTCAATTATATGTATTTTAAAAGCACTGTGAATTCTATGTGGAAGGCGGTATTAAAATGTTCAAAAGATCATTCTTGTTTTCAAACATCTCATACTTTAATGGGAAAGGGGGATTTAAAAAAAATCAATGATTATTTATTGTTCTCAACAAGAATTTATTGTCTTCCCCACTAACCATCCCCTCGCGTGTAGGGACAGTGTACTTCCTTACCTCATTTGCAGGCATGGTTATGTGGCTTTCTGGAACCAATTGGGACAGGAGTGACAGTGGGTTAGTTCTGAGCTAAGACTTCAAAAGTAATTCTGTGTTTTGACCACTTTTCCCTCTTCCCATGTATCCTCAGGAGTAACATGTTCTCAAGAAGAGTTTACACTTGAGTCTAGGAGAAGAGACGTGGAGCAAGTTCAGTAACTGAATTTAAACTGCTCATAAGTAATGTAATCTGAAGACAAATGTCTTTTATAAGTCACTGAAGATTTAGAATTATTTACTAAAACAAAGTGAGTAATAAACAATAGTATTAAAATATATACTCAGAATGTTCCATTTGATTTTAAAACTGGAACAACATGAAAGAACATCGATGCATCGTTTTGTTGTTGTTTGGTTTAGTCAATATTTCAAAGGGTCTTGAAGAGGCATTTTTATATGTGTAGAGATGAAATAAAATAAATTGATGATCCTTTAGACACCAAATGACATTCAAAAAACTAAACTAATCCCAAAATTATATTCGATAAAATTATCAATAGTATTATACTTGGACATAATCTGGTATTTACTGAATAGAATGAGGGAGATTTTAATTAAAATATTTATCCAATCAATTTGAGTCCATTAAAGTTTCCTTCAGGGCAATACCTATGGCTGAGTGAGTAGGGCACCGGCCCCATGTACCAAGGGTGGCTGGTTTGTACCTGATTTCGGCCAAACTGCAACAAAAAATAGCTGGGTGTTGAGGCGAGTGCCTGTAGTCCCAGCTACTCAGGAGGCTGAGGCAAGAGAATCACCAAGTCCAAGAGGTGGAGGTTGCTGTGAGCTGTGATGCTATAGCACTCAATCGAGGGTGACAAAGTGAGACTCTGTCTCTAAAATAAATAAATAAATAAATAAAAATAAAATAAAATTTTCTTCAAATTGAGGTATGACAGTCGGTTCGGAGACGTTTTCTAAAGTTGACCTTCATTTTCCTCTGTTTGTAATATCAGTTACCCAAACTTATTACAAATTATACAATTTATGCATTTTAAACAACACCAAAAGATAGTGTTTTATTGAAATCACAAACCAAATCTATCTGTCATGTTTTCTGAAAACAATTTTGACCCTAGAATTGGAATCGTCTGGTTATAACTTGAGAAGAAATGCAAGAAATGTAGTAAGACATCATTTAAAGTTTTATTTCTTCCTCATATAGTGGAGGGTGTGCCTCCGCTGTAGAGTTTCTCCAAATGCCCCTCCCCACAAACACCAAGAGAGAGAGGTTGAGTTTCTGGAATAACATAATTTTGAGAGTTCAAAAAGCAGTCCATTTTTTTTTTTTTTTTTAATCTCAGATTGATACGAAAGTACAAATATTTAGGTTACATTGTTTTTATTTCTAAGGTAAAGTTCAAGTTGTAGTTGACCCTTCTTCACCCGGTGGGTGTGCTGAGCACCTTTACCTTGTGCACATTAGGTGAGAACCCACCAGTTAGTTACCTTCCCACTCTCCTTTCCCCTTTTCCTCTTCCCCACTCCCCTCACTAGAATATAACCATGGTTTTCTTTCCTGCGAGAGTGTAGGTGTTTATATATTGGGTTAGATTTTTTTTTTTTTTTAATTCTTAAATCATGGTATCAGCCATCTCAGCATTTTGCTATCTTATGACAAGCCTTTGTAAGTCAATTATTGCTTTCACCTTGCCTTTTAAACTCATTTTACCATAACTTTATGTTTCTCTCAAGTCTCATTATCAATATGAATCAGTGCAATGTTGCTAGAATTTTAACATCAAACATATTCTTGTAGTAAAACTTTTTCATGTATTTTATCTGAGGCACTGCTAGTGAGTTGCAAAGTATTTGCATGAGTAAATAAATCTTAAATCTAATGCCTAGTAGCTCAAGCAAATATTTCAATAGAATGTGTAAATCTGTTTACTTGTTCATTTATTTTATCTGTTCTGTGTTTTTAATCAAGTATATATGTTTCCCATTTTTTTTTTACTTCATCTTTTTTCATCAAACGCAGTAATAATTACAACTTAAGGTGTTCCTAAGTGAATTATTCCTAACTGAAAAACACAATATGAAACAGAATGGTACCTGTTTTCCTTTGTACTTTACTCCTGGTTGCTAAACACCACATAGCACATATTCATCAAGTGAACATTGTGAAAAGGGCAAACAGAGAGGGCCGGGAGGTAAGGGTGAGTCAGGGTAGGCATTGGCTGTTAGTCAATCAACACCATAAAGTACAATACATTGGAAAGCAGAGTGACAATTTATAGGTCTCAACATTAATTTCTGTTTCTTTTTCCCCTGACCTGCATACATTATAATTGATTAAGCTATGATTATTTTTAACATTTGGGATCTGAATTCAGTGAAAAAATATACAGATTTAGCAGTCAAATAAGATACTCCATATAGACGCACTTCGTCATCATTTCTCCCACTCACCTCTGCCATCCTATCTTATTCTCTACCTTCCACCTCTGTGCCCTTCCATCACAAGCATTGAAGACTTACTATCAAGGTAGATTTACAAAGTGTATAGCAGAGACTATTTCATCAGAAGAAGTAATTTAATTCTGATGCACTGCAAGTGATAGAAGGATTATGGTGGACTGGGGTAAAAGTGAGAGAATTTTTCTTATAATTGAGATTGTTTAGAATTGCCAAAACATAATGATTATATAAGCATATAAGATTTTCAAATCTCCTTTGACCCTTTCTACTACATGTATTAAGATTATTGTATCATAATTTGACATATTTTCTTTATATAAAAAGAAAAAATTTTTTTTTATTTTGTATATTATTCATATCTCAGCTGCCTGCACACGACATCACTCAACTGCCACTTACCCAAAAAAGTGCTAAAGATTATTAAGTTTTATTCAGGGACTCCTGCCCCAATTAGCCCACCTGACTTTTTTAGCAGATCTAATAGAAAGCTCACATTTTCTGTGCTAACTACAGGCTCTTTGAAGTAATGAATATTTATAGACTTTTGATCGTAAATCTTCATATTTTTCACTACTAATAAGTTTTTATTAATTTTCCTTTATTTATTCAATATATCTTCTTCTCAAATCTATGTACCCAAACAAGAATATTTAACCCCAATTTAAATAGGTTGATTATAAAAAGTTTGAGATTTAATATTCAAACATACCTGTAAAATTATGGTTCAACTTTTAAAGTAATTATTTCCACATAGTACTTATATCTGTTTACTTAATATTAAAATAATAATAATAACTATAATAAAAAAACATAGTACAAAAATAAATTAGTGATTATACATTACAAAGGGGATGAGTATATGCTAAGATCATTATATTCTACCGTCTAGTTACCTTGTGTCATTTGCTAGAATAAAGGAGAGAGAGAGAGAGAGTGAGAGATGAGCTAATTCTTTTGTTTAACTTTGAAATAACTTAAGTAGGAAATACTAAAAGTCATTGGCATTTATTCAGATAAACATGTCAGAAATGTTGCAGTGCAAAGTATCTACTGTCTACTGAGTTAAGTCAATGATGATGATCTCCACCACGAAACAATAGGTGATAAGGTTTAATACTTTAGATTTCATAGAGGCATACATCATCAAAGGAACAGGGAAAAAAACGTTTTGGCATATTGTGAGTTTTAAATTTAGAAACATATTTATTTTATTTATTTTTTTACAAGTAGTTACTTTATTTTTTTTATTAAATCATAACTGTGTACATTAATGCAATCATTGGGTACAATGTGCTGCTTCTATATACAATTTGAAATATTTTCATCAAACTGGTTAACATAGCCTTCACGGCATTTTCTTAGTTATTGTGTTAGGACATATTAAATTATATATCAAAAATTAAAATGCAAAAGAAAGATAAAAAAACAATTGGAATCTGCTAAAACAATAAGAATACAGCATTTTCCTTGCTCGGACATTAACATCAATAAAAATGCAATTGTGCTTAGTTACTGAATAATATAAATCTGACAGGCAGGCTATAAAAAAATGCATAATATGCAGCAACGTCATATGCTATAAAATGAAGCTCAGAGAGAAGACGAGGATCCTTCATAATCAGTCTTAGACTTAGTGGAATCAGAAAATGAATTGGGTAGTGAACTAGGTTAAATAATGTCCTCCTAAGATTCATGCCCATTTGAAAGTCATAATGTGATGCCAAAATGAAGTCGTACTGAATTAGGGAGGAAGCAACATCCAATGACCGGATGTGGCCATGTAGAAGCAAAGACACAGACAAAGCCCAGGAAGGTTAAGAAGCAAGAGAAGCAAAGATGCCTGATATGCAACTGCAAACCAAAGAACACAAAATACAGTAAGCAGCTACTGGGAGCTTGGAAGGGGCAGAGAATGATCCTTCACAGAGTTGTGCAGGGAGGATGGCCCAGTGCACATATCGCTTTCAGACTTTTGGCCTCTGAAACTGTGACAAAATATAATTTTTTCTGGTATATTTAAATTGATTTGGGGATTAAAAGGTGCTTTCTGTTACATAAATGGTGTAGTAGTGAAGTCTGGGCTTTTAATGTAAACATCACCCAAATAGTGTACCTTGTGTCCAATAGGTAATTCTTCATCCCCCATCAACTTCCCAGGCTCTCCTTTTTGAGTCTCTAATCCATTATGCCACTTTGTATGGCCATTCATCATAGCATATCTCCTACTTAGAAATGAGAATGTGGGGTGTTTGGTTTTCCATTTCTGAGTGATTTCTCTTAGGATAATGGCCTCCAGTTCCATTGGATGTTGCAGATGACATTATTTCCATTTTTTTTTGAATAGCTGAGTTGTTTTCCATGGTGTGTATATGTGTGTGTGTTTTACATTTTCTTTATTCACTCATCAGTTGATAAGCACTTAGGTTTATTCCATATCAATGCAATTGTGAATTGTGCTGTGATAAATATATAGGTACAATTTTCTTTTTGATGTAATGACTTCTTTTCCTTTGGACAGATTCCCAGTGGTGAAATTACTGGATCAAATGGTAGGTCTATTTTTAGTTCTTTAAGAAATCTCCATCATGGTTTCCATAAGGTTGTAGTGATTTACAACCCCCCCCCACACACACACACACAAAATTTATAACTCCATGCCTGCCAATATCTGTTATTTTTATACTTTTTAATAATGTCAATTAGGCCTGTAATAAGGCAGCATCTCAAGTGGTTTTATTTGCTTTCCCTGATAATTTGTGATATGCAGCATTTTTTCATATTTGTTTGGCATCTGTGCCTCTTCTTTCAAAAAAATCTGTTCATGTCTTTTGCCCACTTTTTAATGGGATTATTTGCTTTTTTCTTGCTGTCTTGTTTGAGTTCTTTGTAGATTATGAAAATCAGTCATTTGCCAGATGTGCAGTTTATAAATGGGAGAATACATTTCTATTTTTGTTAAATCACCTGACTTGAGTCAGCCTTAGGAAACTATCACAGGTATATCTTTTGCTGGTACAAAATTAACTGCATTTTAAGTAATAGCTAAAAAGTTGAAATAAAAAATAATGTGTTAAAATTATATCATTTGTCACTATTAGAACAGTGTTTTCATTTATTTTTCAATCCTATGATTATTTAGGCTGAGGTAAGTAGATATAAATATGGGAATGTTATCATATATTGTATCCAGGCATATACCATAGACATATATACATATGAGTCCAGAAAGTAAGTTTGTGAACTCAACCTAAAACAAAGAACAACAACAACAACAACAACAAAATGCAACATACCTCATTGCTGAGTATCTCTACAGTCACCTTTGAAGTGCTCTCCATAGAATCTATGCACTAATACACTTCCTAATCCACACTTAAAAACAATTTTGTAATTATTTTAATAATATAGTCATTATTGATGTCATCAACAAAATATATGAGAAGTGACAATAAAGGTCATGTACTTACCCTAGAAATGTGATTTGAAAGGTGGACAAGGCACTGGTGTTGGTGCATAGCTTCCTTAGGGTGAGCTCTCTAACTTAATTGTCTGACCTCATATGTTAGACATATATTAGACATAGGTATTTGTATATAAAAATGTACGTAACATTGCATGTATATTGGATCTCACTCTGAAAACTCAAAAGGAATACTATGAATCTATTAGTAAAAAATGTAGATTAATTGAATATATATATATTAATATTTCTTCCTACAATTCTACTAATGTCATGAATAATTATTTTAATGAATGAAAATTTTAATCTGACAATAACAATGCTGAAAGCCAAGAAGAAATTTGAATATGATTTGAGAAGATAGAAAGAAAGAACTTTTGGCAATTGATTAGAAAAAAAAAAAAAAATTTTAAACCAACCTTAGTATAGATGCATGCAGGAAACCTTTGGATTTATAGGCACTGATTCTTCCAAAGGGTTGAGTAAGAAAAAAAATAGCTGAAAAGAAGAAGGCTGGGTGAAAATCTATTAGAGGCACTGAAAGAATCCCAGATCATATTTCTAGTCCAGATGTAAAGGTGATTCCCCCTCTTAACCCTTCAACAAGGTAAACAAAGGATGCTTACCACTGATTTGGTGGTGAAATATAAGAGGTTTGGTCTAGAAACACTAGGAAGAGCTCAAGATAAAAGGGATGGGATGGGGTTATGATGTCTCTTAGCAAAAGCAAGGTGATTAAGAGAAAATTTCCAAACTGAATGTTTAGAACCAACAGCTGCTTTCCCCTGCTACGTGCCAGAATGATCATACTTACAAGCACATTGGGGAATCTTCTCTCAATAAAACGATAAATCTTGCTAAAAATACCAACACAAACTGACCTCCAAATATCTTTAAATCAAACAATTCAGGTCTTGATCACTTAACTTAATATTGAGCTCTGAAAGAATTCAAGATCAGAATCACATTTTGAGGTTTCCTAAGTACTTAAATAAGAACATAGCACCCCAAAACAGCAGATCCTGGAGAATAAATTCATATGAAAATTAGTGAGATAAAGAATTAGAAATGTGATTTTATGAATCTAGCTATAAACAACATTTAATAGGAATAATAGTGAAAGCACTAAATACTATTCTTTTAATTGATACTCCTTTTGAGATGGTAGAAATGGAAATGCGGGACACAAATGAGTCGAAGAAATGTCTATAATTTCTTATTTTCTGTAGTTGGAAATGGACTCAACAAATGGGGTCTGAAGTTGAAAACTCTAGGCATAAAAATACAAGCACATTATTTGATGTGTTTAACCAATTCTGAAACAAATATGCAGGTGGACTCTTCTTAAGGGAAGAGTCAAATCTGCATTGCTAGAAATGATTTAATAAACTTAAAACCAATTTTCCATTGCTTATTATAAGTAAATTAGGAATTGAATTAAGAAAATGATAGCAGATGATGGGCAAAAGGCAGCAGAGACAGGAGAGAAGAGGGTCAGAGAAAAGCATGTATCCATTCAGATGGCAATAGCAATGCCAGGAGTCCCAACTCTGTTACAAAGTGCAACAGCCTAGTGTTTTCCAACAGAAAAATCTGTCTTGCAACAGCTTCAAGGTGAAGGGGTCATTGAGCACTGAGAGACAAGGCTGTTTGCAGGTGGGGCTGCCCTCTCAGGGAGCGTGAGTGCCTTTGGGGAGTTGGGAAAATAGTGAGGGAGTGCAAAACGTGCTTGGAGACAGAGTGGGCACCTGACCTTGTTAAGACAGAAAAAATCTCTCAGGGAGGTAAAAAGGAAAATACGTCCTTTCTTCTGTCATATCAGTATTGAGCACCAGCTCATCTGCCCACAAGTCTTCCTGGAGGGTTAATCACCATTCTTGGGATTTGTGTGCTTGGTCTGACTGGGATCTCCTTTGACATCCTGCTTCTGGACTATGTTCCCTGGGCCATGCTCTGTTTGTAATAAGATCATCAATGACATAAGAGTAATAAAAGTACGAAGTAAGTCAGTCTAATTAAGGTAGTTAAAGAAATAGTTTGGTTAGAAAATGTAAGCCCAGAAAGAACCATAATATAAGGATTCAGCCTTCCCCCATTACATTGATGATTAAAACAGTGATGTGCATAATAAAAATTGAGTTAGCCTGGAATTAGGGGCTTTATAGGTCCCCAGGTTTGGAGGTGGAAAGCCCCACGGCCCAGCCTTTTAAAACTTTCTTCTTGCGTCTTCAACTCTTCATTTTGCCTTCTTCCTCTCCCCTCCACCAGTCAGTGGGAAATAACTACTATTTCAGTTGTGAACAGCACTTGCTTTGTTTTCATAAATTAAAATTTATTTTAAGAAACACAGACTTGAAGTATAAAGGGTGAAACAATGGATAAGAAATAAAACATAAAAATGTATTTGTCCTTAATACTAATGGTAGCTTAAGGTTTAAAGATTTAACGTTAATGATCGCCTGAAATCTTCAAAGAGATCCTGGTAATGGCTATTGCTATATTTATACATATTTACACAGTAACCATCTAGTTAAGACTGTGAATTTTGGAGAAATTGTGACAATGATGAAGTATGATTTAGAGTAAGATGGCTTAAGGCAACTCAGGATCAAAATTCAAATTTATAAACAATTTGAAGCATTTACATTTCTATGATCTTTCCTTGCTTGAGAATTTCCAATGATTTCACTGAAAGCTCAGATTATCAAACTCCAAAAGAAATTGCCTGTAATGTTATTGTACATACTGACTAAAATCCTATCTGAAAGAATGTTTTTAAAAGCATACTTAATATGTATAGCCTTTGTGATAAACAAAATTACTAAACTTTAATATAATGGATATATACATATATTTATATGTATACAATAAAAATGTAAATGATGTACTTTAGTAAAAACCACAGCCTTTATGTAACAAATAAACACAAGTTGAACACGTTTTTGGAATTTATCTGAAAATCATATTTGTTTGGTAAATGATTTCCCATTGAATCTTATTACATACTTAAATGTGCAGTTCAAAGAGAAAAAAAAAATACCTTTTAAAGTTTAATATTAATAGAATAAAGAAAAGTGAAGGAATACAAAAGATGTAGAATGGGGTGAAAGATCAGAGATATCACAGCTATTTGCACAAAGAAATACAGGAAAAACCAAGGCTCCAGAAACAAAAAAATGAAACAAATAATTTTAATGTGGTGCTATTCTTAAAAAAATAAAATTTTGAATTAATAGAATATCCAAAGCCATGGAAAAGTTGAAAGAAAGGAAGAATGGCTGAAGTAAAATAAACCAATGTCTTTCAGATTAAATTTTCATTAGAAAATTAAGGGCAGAATGTATCCCTATGTGATAATTAAAGTTCTATAGAAACTCAAAGGAAAAGTAAAATAAACAAATTATTATTTGTTATTAATAATACTAATAATAACATTATATTATTAATAATATATTATTATTATTTCAAGATTCAGATTAAAAATAAATTGATGTTGCCAGATATTTGCTGTTTTTAAAACTCAGGAGGTGGAAAGGGCTAGCATGAAACACCTCTTTTAAAATTGATTAAATGTTTTCTATGATTATATTCTCAAATTTTAAAGGTAGTTCCCACTTTATTAAGTCAGAATAATAGTCATAGAATGATGGAATATGTTTAATATGATCTGTGGAACGACTGGACTGAATTCCAAGTTCGTTTAGAATTACATGCCTGTGTTTTGTTGAGAATGCCATCATATATACAATTACCTAGGACATATTTATAATATTTTAGAGAATGAGAAAATATGTCAACAAAAAGATGACAAAATCTTTATAATGCAGTATCTTCTGTGAGTATAGTTTATATGGATTATAATTTCCTGTTCATAAATATGGCATATGAAAATAAATTATAAATCACATGTATAACAAAATAAACATAGCAAGAAAGAAAGCAAATATAAATGTTTGATTTGTGCACGCTACAGATCTTACAGAATTTCATTATCATATAAATAGCTCACATATATAATCTTCCATGCATTAATTTTGATAAATGCAACAGTAAAAATTAAGATTAATAGTTTGCTTTGAAGGGTTTGCTACAAGTTATATCTACGGTGCTTTTCGGCGTGGTTATGCTGTGTTCTGAGAAAGTTTGTGCACTCTATTAGTGATTTACAATATCTGCTTACTTATGTTTTTATAGACTGCTAAACTGTATAAAATTGCTATATTTATTCTCAACTTTTGATGCTTAAATTTTTGCAAGTTATGAATCTTTACAAATTTGCTGAGCATAGACCATGAATTAAAACCCTATTGAATGTTAAAAGAGAGGTAAAAAGACTTAAATATTCTTAAACACTAAACTTAAGACTACAGTTAGTCATGTTTTTTTTCTCATTAATATAATTACTCATATTATTTTTATTTTATTAATATTAAATTATGCATTTGTTAATTTGATGAATATTTATCAGGCATATTCCGTGAACTGACTACTGAACAAAAGAGAAACATACAAGAAAACTACAATTTATTCCCCAAATTTAAGAAATGTATTACTTACTTGCAAAAACACAAATTTTGAAAAATTGCAGTAGATTATTAAAAGTGCCATGGACATTTCAAAAATGTTAAGTAAAGAGTATAATTGTCTTAGCACAACAAATAAGTAAGGGAAGTGATGGATGTGCTAATCAATTTGATGTAAGCATTTCACATTGTATATCAATCAGTACACTGAGCCCCATAAATGCATCAATGTACACAGTCATGATTTAATAAATAAATAAATAAAAGTGCCATCGAAAAAGAAAGTTGGTGACAGCATGGGAACATATATGATTATTTACTAACATAGCCTGGTAACTGGGGAAGACCTCTAAGAAAAATAAAGTTCCTTTTGATGTTTGTGAGAAGGCTCAACTTGGGTATAGATGCAGGGTGTGGAAAAGGAAAATCAAATGTCCAACTACAGATGCTGCAAGAGAACTTGGCACGTTTTTGAAACTTGAGATGGTTATTGCTGGAGTGAGTAAAAAAAGTAATGTGGCTCGAAAGTCCAATGAAGATAAGACTATAAAGATTTATAAGTTTTGGCTAAAAGAATGAAACTTACATATGGAAGGCAAAATAGAGACATTGAAAAGTATTAAACAAAGAATAGAACTTCATTGTATATGGTTAATTACATTAAAAGTTCAATTAGACATTCAACCCAAAAAAAAATTGTGGGAGATATCAACACCAGACATTATTATATTATTACATATGAAATGTCTGATTTCCATAAGTTTGACAATTGATATCCCTGACTATTCTCTTTGACACTTATTGCTTTATTTAGTTGTGAAAGTATATTCTTGTTCTTTCAAACTCATAATTTGGCTTGTGATTATCTTTCAAAAAAAATTTAGGGCATTTTTTGTGAAACTGTAGATTAGTGGAAAAAAAAATGTGTCATTTTCAAGTTTGAGTTCTGTTGTGGAACCAATGCAGTGCAGAAAGTTTGAAATATCAGTGAAATGTTTGGGAAGGTGTGGCTAATGAACACACAGTACTTCCATGGTCTGAGAATTTCCATTCTGGTGATTTCAATCATGAAATAAGCCACATAGTGAACCTGACACCAAGGTGGATAATGAGCTAAAAGCTGTAGTGGAAGCAAATCCACCTTAACCAATGTGTGAATTAGCAGCAAATTTTGGCATTGCTATTTCAACAACATATCGAACCACTGGAAATGAATCAGCAAGACAAGGAACCTGGATAGATGGGTGCTACATAAATTAAAGAAACGTCAGAAGATATTGTTACATATTATGAGAAATGGATGCTTTTTTTTTTATAATCACAGCATTTAGCACAATGGTTGAATAAAGCTGAAGTGTCAAAACACAATCCAAAACTGAATAATCCTCAAAAAAAAGCTAAATGAGGTCTATTTGGTGGTCCAGGGCTGGTACTATGCACTACTGCTTCATGAAACCTGGTAAGTTGATTAAAGCAGATGTCTACTGAAATCAATTGGATGACATGATAAGGATACTTGCAATTAAGCAGCCAGGATTGGTCAATGGATACAGGACAATCTTCTTGCAAGACAACATTCAACCACTTGCCACACAAACATGCTGCTCATGCTACAGAAGCTGGACGTCTTTGTCATCCACCATATTCAACAGACCTTGTTGACTACCACTTCTTCCAGGCATTGGACCACTTCCTTTAATCTGGTTCTTTCTATTATCACCCCAACCTGGAGTTTTGACTGCTACAACTTAAAGACCAGAGCTTCTCCATCAACATCTTCAACAATTATGGCTTATGGTGAGCATTGGCAGTTTCAAGAGCAGGTACAATTGACTGGTCACTAGAAATTTTCTTTTCACTTGATAGAACATAGCATAGGAGTTCACATTTCTGACTTTTTGATGTGTTAATAAAGTTTGGAGAAATATAGCCTTGGTCAAACTTCATGCCTTCAATAATTTCTAACTCATTCAGTGTTTTTCCATCTTTACTGTGATGACACCTTTTCTTCTAGCCTTTTTCATTGCATCAGAATAATGCTGCCATTTAGTTTGTCTCCATCTACAGAAATCATAAGCAACCTTAACAATTTCTCCAGGGACTGTCACAAGTTTAGATTGCTTCTTTAGTTCAGCAATGACAGCATCAACAACTAACACCACCCTTCTCCTGATTTCTACTGGAGTGGCACCTTGGCTAATCTTCTGGAAGCTTTCCTTGGCCATAGACTGTGCCAGACAGCGGCAGTGGTGGTGCCATCCCCCGCCTCTTCGTTTGTGTTATTGACAACATCATAAACAAGTTTAGCTCCAATATTTTATGTTTATACTTTAAGTCAATTGACTTTGGAATAGTCATGTTATTTCTTGTTACTTTGGGGCTTTTCCAACGCTGTTCAATTATCATTGCCCCTCACTTTGGCCTCATGATAATGGCTATAGCATCAGTCGATGGGTCTACACCTTTAAGCACTAAGGCTCCGGCATCCGCACCAAATTTTACATCTTTGGCATAATCCTAAGTGAGATGGGGAGCCAATGCCCCGGACACTGATCTTATTTGGCAAAGAGCTATAAATAACCCAAGCATTTCTGCAGGGTAGAGGCAGGGCATGTGTGGGGTGTGACAGGTCATCACCAGAGAGTGAGGGTAAATCCACTTCTTTAAGAATTTGATTAAAAAATTAGGCAATATTACAGATTAGGAAAATAGCTTAGTAAATGATACAAGTACCTTTTATGGCTTCAAAAATTAAAATTATTTTATTGTTTTTATAATTTTAAGAATAGAAATATAAAAATAAACACTAAATATTTGGCCATGTATTCCACAAAATAGCATTGAATTTCTAGCATAATCTTCCATGTAATAGAGAACAAGAATTTTCCAAAATTATCTTTTAGTTGAAAGAAAACTTGATAAATATGATGTGGTTTCACAACAGATATACACACTAATGCGATGTTTAATTCTGATATATTATTCTAATGTTTTCCTATTGTCTCAACTCTTTACAAGTTATTGTTATTTTACTTTTTAGTGTCTTCTTATTTTATTGTTATTTCTGTTCTCATGTATCAAATTTTATGTTATGTTACTTAGATCACTAGGAATATATCAATTAGTATCCATTGGGTGCTGCCTGTGGCTCAGAGGAGTAGGGCACTGGCCCCATATACTTGAGGTGGCAGGTTCAAACCCGGCCCCAGCCAATAACTGCAAAAAAAAAAAAAAAAATTAGTATTCATCCTCTGTTGACATACTAAATAGTCAAAAGCAAACTCATAATCAGTAGTGTAATAAGACATTAACTCAACTTTTTAAGGTTAAAATCCCTTATATTGAATAAATATAAAAAAAAAAAAAATCCTTTCAAAAAGAAAGCTACTGTACTGCAAGAAAAAAAAAAAAAAAAGTTTGATTTTATTTTCACCTTAGCATTTCAGGAGACAGAACTCTGCTTAAAGCTCCATTATTCTTCAGTATTTTAAAATGCATCCCATGTAAATATTCCTCTAAGAAGAAATGACAATAAATCTTTAATAAATTCCTAGACAAATTTTTAATTCTAGTGAAAAATATGTTCCTGCAAAAAAAATAACTAATAAATTATATTAAAATAAATAAAGTGAAACTTATTATCAAATAGCTTGCCTCTTTTTCTAGAGCTTAGTGTTCCTATTTGAGCTTGTCAGAAATTAAGTAACCATGAATTTTTGATGAACTATGGATGAATATACCAGTCACTTGAGAGTATTGACACATCTATATCCATATGATCGTGTCTGATTAAACTATTCCTGCTCTTTTTCTAATAGAGTTTATACATTCAGTATTAATAATGGATGAACATTTTTAATTCATTTCTATTGTTAAATCCTATTTGTACTTCTGCAGGAACATTATTAAACTGGTTTTATAAAACTTATGTCTCAAGACACGAATATGTAGGAGTTACTGTTATTTTAAAAAATTTCTGTGACTAAAATTCCCAAAACATTATAAATAAATTATTCATGTGTTAACTTCTAGAATGACTGTTTTTCTTACATTATTTTCCTTGAAGGTGGCCTCAGGAATGATATACTTACCATTATCCAAGGAATGCATATTGTTTACTAATTTGTTAAAAAGAGACATTATTCACTTTGCATGCTGATCTTCAGTGAAATGCTAATAAATTTAACTTCCATGTCTCAGGCGATCTTTATTTGGCATAAATAAGCAGGAAATGTACATTTTTTCCAATAGTGTTCAAGCAATTTAAAGCTTCATTGTCCACTGTGCTTTTTATTTCTCAACCACAGTGACAATAAAGGAATACATTGGGATCAGTTTGTCTATGATGTTAGGGCAAAATGATCCTGATTTAAGGGGTGACAGATGAGTTCTCTTAAAGTATAATTTTTAAAATAAAAAAATATATTTTTTGCTCAAATGGTTTTTTGCTACTGAAATAAAATGCAACTAAAACATCATTTCCTTGATGTAAACCTCAATTTAAAAATAAATCCCCATTCATAACATTTATCCCCTAGATATCAGCATGTTTTCTCTCTAGTTATGTTTTCCAGGTTGTTATTTTTATGCATCAGAAACAATGGGGAAAAAGTGGCTTGTCGCATTGTTAGAGAAATTTGTATTTCCTTAGGACATAAAATAGACACAAATTGCAAATCAAACAAAACAAAACAAGCAAAATCCCAAAGTCTTACTACCCAGCATTCATTAAAGAGATGTTTACTGAGCCTTCATTTCGTGCTGTGCAACATTTTGCTGGGGACAGCAGAGAGAAATAAATAAAATCATCCCCTCCCGCTCTAATGGACTTTATAGTAGGAGAAATCGATATAATGAAATATTCAAAGAAAAAGACATATGCTATAAATCATGACTTACACTATGAAAAACTATTACTCTGTACTTTGAGAGAGTATCAACAGTGTATGGATTTTAGGTTTGGGATTTGTGGGGAGGGGTGGTCTCTGAATAAATGACATTGAAGGATAAGAAATGCACTTAAAGATAAGGAAGAGTCAGGCATGTATGGTAGTGGCGAAGACTATCCCATTAAGAGTAAATAATATGCACATAGGGAGACCATGTGTGTTCTTAAAAACATACTATTTTAAAAGTTGGAATTCTTTCCAGATAGATTTCACTCAGTTATTCAAACAACTTTACCCTCAGCTTGTAGTTCCATGGCAGACAAGTATGGGTGCTGAATCCAAACTCATCTATAGGCTGCCACATGGAAAAATCTTCAGAGAAGTGACATATCCTAACAAACGACAGACTGGATTAGTCAGTAGACAAGGGGAGAGGCACAAATATGTGATGAGGGTGAAGAGATACATAGCGTTTTACCTCTTGAAGAGTCTTCTCATACACGCTTGAAACTGAAGACTAAAATACTTCAGGAGAGTGACGCAATTTGATTTATGCTTTTACATAAATAAAATGTGTGGGACATGATAAGAACTCTGACTACATGTGGAGACTATTTGAAAAGAAAACACCACCAGCACGTACAGACAGAGAAATTTGGTAAAAAAAACATTCTGGTTTTTAGGTAATCAATGATAGTTGTTTGCGATAAAGGGAGGCAGGGAAAATTGGATGAAATTAAATGATTCAAAAGAAATTCAGCAGGTAGCACTGGCTAGTAGAATTAGTAATTTTTTCAGTACAGTTGAGGTTAAAAATGTAAATCAATACTCCATTTAAATATTTTTATGGAACATATAAACACATAAAATGTGTATTTACAACAAAATGACAACAGTGTGTATCCACAGATTCTGAAGCTATAATTATTTCATTTTGGAGCATTTATTTATTAATTTATTTATAGTGATATGTATTAATTTTCATAGAGAAAAAAACATGAAATGCTATAAAATATAGGAAATTTTGTTGAAAAGGTCAATTATTCAGTTGATTATTTTTTTTGTACTGAATAACCCAGGAAAGCAATTGGTAATACTTTGGACATAATAATTATAGATAAAATAGCCCTCATTTTCTCCTTTAAGAACAAAACTATGTAAAACTTCATATGTATTAATTTATTCATTCTCCACTTGTTCCAAGGTGCCTGTCAGAAAAACTCATGATAATGAAAATTATATTACTTTTGACGTTCCATCTGGCATTTTTTCCCATAGCATATATATCCTACTTGAGGTATCCATGTGGTTAATTAACTTTATGTGTAGTAATGCAATACATACTGAAACGTTGATGTCAAGGGAAGAACATGGGCCCTGGATATCTCTGATGTCCAGACTGTAGCTTTGAATGGAATCTATTTTGCTGGGCTCAACGCTACTCCCCTAGTTCTTGGGAAAGAAATAAGCTCCTGAACATCACCAGGCATAGATAACTACAACAGACAATAGTCTAAATTCAAGCAGAATATAATCTTTGTTGTTGGACTTCTGAGTCTTGGTGTTTCTGTTTATTTTTCACAGGTGGCTGGTCTTCAGCTCTGAACTTCAGTACTATAGCTCTGGAGAGGATGTTGTTTCCTGGAGTCTATCTCTACTTATTTCATGCCTCAGCTGCTACTATCACTCTCACCACTTCAAAGGAACATCCTTGGAACTAGGATTCTGGCATCTAGGAAACACAGAAAAGAATTATTTTATAGGACTTTGTTCATATCGTTATTGTTCCAATTTTGAATTTAGATCACTTGACTATTGATAATGCCTGTGATTAATCTTAAACTCTATGTGTCTTTGGTCTTGTGAGCTTGTTTTTTGAAAGAACTGAAGCTTGATTTAGAAAGATATAATACATATGTAATACCAGATTTTAAGAACATCTCTATAAATTCCCATAGTATGGCACTCATTCAGTCTCTGAACAAATATCATTTTGTAATCTAACTTTTAGATATCACCCATCTAGAAATAAGAGTACTTCATCTTACACTGTGTTAGACAAAGAGCTTTCTCTTCTTGATTGGAAAATAATGCACATAAAATAATTCTAAAATTACATGAAGATATTCTGAAGGACACGTTATTCCTGACGTTTTAAAGAGGTCATTTTCATACATTTTCTTATGTTCTCTATAGAAAATCCAAATGGAGAAAAAGTATCACAATATCAGCAAAACATATAAGAATGTTATGCTATCAATAATTTTCTCATATGTTTCCAGGCTGACTAACATAAAATATTGTGTATTGATTTTTTTTTTTTTTTAGTATATTGATATTTTAAAATATTTCTTTGCATCATTGAATTTTTTTTGGAGTTCTTAGAAATTTACAACTGTATAATACTATGTTATTCCATTTCCAGATGATATTTAAAATGCGTATTAATTATAATTGATTCAGATGACAAATTGATTCAGTTAGGGTAATAGGTCTAGGGTAAGACTGAGGAATCTGAGGCTGTAAGGGCACATGTGCCTTGTAGGTCCTTAAGTGCAACATTTTAATAATTTGTGGTGACTCATGCCTACAGTCGTAGCACTCTGGGAGGACAAGGGCAGATGGATTGCCTTGAGCTCAGAGGTTAGAGACCAGCCTGAGCCAAAGTGAGACCCCCATCTCTACCAAAAAAAAAATAAATAAATAAAAAGAAAGAAAGAAAGAAAAAAAGCCTGGTGTTGTGGCAGGTGCCTGTAATCCCAGCTACTTGGGAGGCTGAGGCAAGAGAATCGCTTTAGACAAAGAGTTGGAGGTTGCTATGAGCTATAATGCACCGGCACTCTACCGAGGGCCACAAAGTAAAACCCTGTCTCAATAAAAATAAATAAATAAATAAACAAACAAACAAATGTTGCAGAAGAAATTATTTTGATTTTATTAATACATTTTTATTACATCTTTTATGTTTAATTTTTAGAGAACATATTTAAAATACTGAATAATAAAGTAAGCTTCAATGAAATAATTCTTCCAGACTGGCACAATTAAAATATTAGTAAACCATGAGGGCTAAATTAACAGCTGCTAGGGTCATGACTTACCTCTAACTTTGCCACCTGACTAGCACCACTACCTTTCTTTGGTGAGAGTTTATGGGGGTTGAGTACTTCAGTATGAAACTTGTGAGTAGTTGGACATCTTGATAATACTTTTTAATTCTGTCTGCTTAACAGCCCATCATATCAAAGAAGCCCAAGCAAACACTGATGAAAGAAAATATTTTTTTGTTTTATGATTATTATTGTTATTATTATCATTATTATTATTATTTTGAGGCAGTGTCTCACTGTGTCATGCTGGGTAGAGTGCATGGTGTCACAGCTCACCACAACCTCAAACTCCTGGTTCAAGGCATCATTCTGGCCTCAGCTGTCAGAGTAGCTGGGACTACAGGCACCCACAACAATGCCCAGATATGTTTTTCTAATTTAATAGAAACAGGGTCTCACTTTTGCTCAGGCTGGTCTTGAACTCCTGAGCTCAAGCAATCCATTTTCCTCAGTTTACCACACTGCTCGGATTACAAGCAAGAGTCACTGTGCCCAGCCAAAAACAGATTTTTTTCCTTAAATGATGTTGGGAATTGCAATATTATCTTGTTTCTGCTAAAGAAAAGATGGTGTGCTTGCTTTGTGATAGTGCAATAGCAACATGAAAAAAATCTTAGAACACTCATAAGGACCACAAATACTTTAAATTAGAGAGAGAGGCATGAAAAGTTATATTGCAGAAATTAAAAGATGAAAAGCAAAAGCACAGACATTCTTTCAGGCCACAATAAAATCTAGAAATTATTCCACTGAAGCAATTTATAAAGTAGCTGTGCAGTGACCCTCAACTGGTGACCCACACCCAACTGGCCTCCGCTTTCCCTGACCAGGAACTGCGGGAGCCACACAACCCTGCATCCCCCCGCCTGTGTCCTCCCAGCCTCCATACTAGATCATCCATCTGACAAGGGACTCTGGTAGCTGCGTGCCCTCTGGAGCCCTCCCTGCCTTTGTGCAGAGCCCTCCTCCTGGCCAGAGACTGCTAGAGCCTTGGGTTTTCTGTGCCAAAGTCACTGGGTGCCAGGCACAGAGAACCGTGCGCAACACCCCCAGCCCTCTTGCTGAATCCAGGTGTGTCACACACGGGAGCTGCTTCTACAACCAGAACTCCCTAACTAGAGCAGCCACAGAGGAACTACACAGGGTCACTCTCTACAAAGATCCAGCAACAATAGAGTGATCCCACTGGGGTCTAATCTTGGAGAGACACCACCCCAACTCTGAGGTCGGCCAGAGGCAACAGTGAAAAGAATCATGAGGTGAAATCAACAGAAAAACTCTGGCAATATGAATAATCAGAGTAGATCAACTCCCCCAAGGATCAATGGGGCAGAAACAACACAAGACCCCATGCACAAACAAATAGCTGAGATGTCAGAAATTGAATT